>JAQZBX010062105.1:0-16966 GCA_029593785.1 Cabassous unicinctus
CTCTCATCCTTATTTGTTTCCTTTCAGGCTTCAGCACTCCCTTTAGTACTTCTTGTAATTCTGGTCTTTGGTAATGTATTCTATCAGTTTTTCATTTTCTGTGAAGGTTTGAACTCACCCTCATTTTTGAAGGACAGTTTTGTCAGATACAGAATTTTTGGGTGGTAGTTTTCTCTTTAAGGAGCTTAAATATATCACAAGACTTTCTTCTTTCCTCCATGGTTTCTGATGAGAGGTCATCACTTAATCTCGTCAATGTTCCCTTGTATGTATTGTTTTCTTTTCTCTTGCTGCTTTCGGAATTCTCTCTTTATCTCTGATATTTGTCATTCCGAATAGTAGGTGTCTCTGTGTAGGTCTATTCAAATTTATTCTGTTTTGGGTGAATTGTCTTTCTCGGATACTGATATTTATATTCTTCATATCAGTTGTGAGGTATTCAGTCATTATTTCCTCAAATATTCTTTCTGCTCCTTTTTCAGTCTCTACTCCTTCTGGGACACCGATAATGTGTATGTGCATTTTACATTGTCATTCAATTCCCTGAGGCCCTGCTCTATTTTTTCCATTCTCTTTTCTGTTTGTTCTCCTGTCTTCCCAGTTCAGAGGTTCTATCTTCAAAATCGCTAATTCTGCTTTAAGCTATTCAAATCTGCTCTTCTGTGCCTCTAATGCATTTGTTTGTTAGTTAGTTTTTGCTGTTTTGTGGTATATTTTATTTAGAAAATTTTCTGGGATAATGAATGCATAGTTTCTCTTTTTAGACAAATTCACTATCAAATTAAGTAAAAGTATTCAGATATTTCACTATTTGCAATGATTTCACCTTATTCCATGTTTCTTTTTAATACTGGCCATTTTTGGTGATGTAAGTTGGATAATATTGATCAGAAAATCACAGAAATACAATGAGTTATGCCAGGGAATTCCAGTGAATATTTCCAAGTCTCTATGTCATTCTGGGGAAACAGATGGTTAAGGACAAGAAGACAAAATATTAATTTTTTGTGACCTTTGTGAGGTAAGCAAGGGAAGAGTTTGGGTACTGACAATGGATGAAAGAAACCAACTGACAAAAAACTAGGTAGACCTAATTCTGGGCTGTCCTAGTAACAGGTTAGGCTCCTCATACTAATGATTTTGTGATGAGAAAAGCTTTATGTAAATGAAATAAACATGCATTGACGGTAGAGCATTTCATGGTTGAGATCAGAAGCTGAAAAATTACTGAATAGCTTTGTTTTATACTTTTATCAACCTAATGTTTTTTTTATATTTTTAAGGGTTGTTAAAAAAGACAACAAAGAAAAATACATATAATAGAGTTCATAGAAGGCCCACAAAGGTTAAAATACTTGCTATCTGGTCTTTTTAAAAAAGAGTTTGCAGAGCTGTGATATAAATTACTCCACCTTGGTGGAGAGCTGCAGACATGTTTGGGAGAAGTTTACACAACAGGCAAAGGCTGGGAACAGAAGGAGCATGGGTTTAGGTTTTGCTAGAGGAGTTAGAATTAATCTTTGTGCTTGCAAAAGCATTCTTGTTGGATCTCTGGCTGAATCTAGTTGTAGTCAATCTAAGTAATTATTTAAATATTTGTAGATTGACATTGACATAAGGAAACTCCAGGGTAGGGATGTCAGTGTTAGATGCAGGGAGATTATTCTCTTAAAATTCTTCCTCCTTTCTTCTATTTGAGAAAGCCTAGAGATCTGTAAGCTATAACTACAAGACTTCCTTGTAGGTAAGGTCTGGATACAAATTATGTTCTGCTACTTGGATACCCTCACATGAGATTTAAAATATAAAATTAGGCAGAAATTATCTAACTATGGCTACTGGCAAGCAAGGTCATTGTGACATGATGGTTTAAAGGCAGTTCTGGTGATGTGACCAGGTATCTTAGTGTCTAAGCACTAGTTTCATGTCTGTGAGAGGCAGCTCTGACAGTCATGGTTGCTACAGTGGATGACAGAGTTCTCTCTGTTTTGATCCCAGCTATAGAGATATGCCCTTGTAAGTTCTTTATTTTTAAACAAATAAATTTTATTGATATTTATTAATAAAGCATACAATTCATTCAAAGTGTACAATCAATGGTATTTGGTGTAATAATATAGTTGTGTGTTCATCATTTCAATCATTATTAGAGCATTTTCATTACTTCAAAACAATAATAAACAAAAAACAGAAAAGCAAACAATAAAATTCCTCACCTCTCAATCTCTCTCTGTTTCCCCTGTTGTACATACCTGCTCTTTCTGGCTATTCTTACACAATTATTTATTTGTTAATTAAACAGTTTTATTGATATATATTTACATACCATATGATCTATCCAAAGTGTATAATAATTGACTTTAGTATAATCACAATGTTGTATGTTCATCACCACAAAATTTTTAGAAAAATTTCATTATTCCAAAAAGAAAGAATCTATACCCATTAGCATTCCTTCTCCATCCCTACATAACTACTAATCTAATTTCACCTTTATAAATTGATTTGTATATACATTTTATATAAATGGGATCATACAAAATATAGTACTGTGTGTCTGGTCTCCTTCACTTAGTATAATGAGTTTTATTTTGACTGATAGTAATATTTTGTAGTATTAACCTACATTTGTTCAGCAAATTTATGCAATTTTATGCATATTTATATTTCACATAATAAATTAACTCATAATAGTGCAATCATACAGTGTTTGTCCTTTTGTGTCTGGCTTGCTTCACTCAACATAATGTCCTCCATGTCCATCTATGTTGTCATATGTTTCACCACTTCATTTCTTCTTAGTGATGCATAATATTCCATAGTGTCCATACACCACAATTTGTTTATCCATTCATCAGTTGATGGACTCCTGGGTTGTTTCCAAATATGGCTTTCATGAATAACACTGTTATGAACATTGGTGGGCAGATTTCTATTTGTTTCACTCTTCTCAGTTCTTCTGGGTATATACCTAGCAATGATATTTCTCAGTCCTGTGGCAAGTCTATATACAACTTCCTTAGGAACTGCCTAACAGTCCACTGCAGTGGCTGTACCATTATACATTCCAAGCAACAGTAAGTAAACATTCCTATCTCTTCGCATCCTCTCCAATATTTAAAGTTTTCCAACTTTTTAATAGCGGCCAGTCTCATAGGTGTGAAAAATATCTTACTGTAGTTTTGATTTGCATTCCCCTAATCACTAGTGCTGTTGAATATTTTTTCACTATTTGTATTTCTTCTTTGGACAATTGTCTTTTCAAGTCTTTTGCCCATTTTTAATCAGATTGTTTGTCTTTTTATTGTTGAATTGTATGATCTCCTTGTATCATGGATATTAAACAGTTATCAATTATGTGATTGCCAAATATTTTCTCCCATTGAGTCAGCTGCATTTTCAGCCATTTGACAAAGTCCTTTGAGGTGCAAAACTGTTGAATTTTGATAATGTCCAATTTATCTATTTTTTCTTTTGTTGCTTGTGCCTTGGGTATAAGGTTTAAAAAACTGCCACCTACCACAAAATCTTGAAGATATTTTCCTACATTTTCTTCTCAGAGTTTTATGGTTATTCTTTTTTTGTATAGGTACTTTATCCATTTTGAGTTAATTTTTGTATAAGATGTGAGATAGGGGGCTTCTTTCTTTCTTTTGGATATATATTCAGCTCTCTCAGCACCATATGTTGAATATATTGTTCTGGCCCAGCTGGGTGGGCTTAAGAGCCTTGTCAAAAATCACTTGACTGGTAGAGGTGAGCGTCAATTTCTGAGTTCTCAATTTGGTTCCATTGGTCAGTCTTTCTGTCCTTATGCCAGTACCATGCTGTTTTTATCGCTGTAGCTAAGTAATATTCTTTAAAGTCAGGAAGTGAGAGTCCTCTAACTTTGTTCTTCTTTTAAAAGACATTTTTGGCTATTTGGAGCTCCTTATCCTTCCAAATTATTGGCTTTTTGATTTCTACAAAAAAGGATGTTGGGATTTTTATTGAGATTGTATTGAATCTGTAAATCAGTTTGGATAGAATTGATATCTTAACAATATTTAGTCTTCCAATCCATGAACACAGAATGTCTTTCCATTTATTTAAGTCTGCTTTGGTTTCTTTTAGCAATCTTTTGTAGTTTCCTGAATACAGGTTCTTTATGTCCTTCATTAAATTTATTCTTAAGTATTTGATTGCTTTACTTATTATTATAAGTGAACTTTTTTTCTGAATTGCTTCTCTGACGGCACATCAGTAGTGTATAGAAATGCTATTTTTTCAATATATTTTTTATTGAAGTATATCTTTCATATATGAACATATATATAAGTGTGTAGCAAAAGTTTGAACTTATAAAATAAACATGAGAACATCATACAGGGGTCCCGTACATCATCCCTCCACCAACAGCTTGCATTGTTGTGATATGTTTGTTACAAATTATGCAAGAGCATTGTCAAAATATCACTTCTAACTAGATTCCATATCTTATATTTAGTGTATTTTTTTGCATATTAATCTTGTATCCTGACACTTTGCTGAAATTGCTTATTAATTCTAGTAGCTTTTTGAAATTTTTCAGGAATTTCTAGATTTAGGATTATGTCATCAGTGAACAGTGAGCATTTTACTTCTTCCTTTCCTTTTGGGTGACTTTTATTTCTTTGTCTAGCCTAATTGCTGTAGCTAGAACTCTTAGTACAATATTGAATAATAATGGTCACAGTGGGCATCCTTGCTTATTCCTGATGTCAGCAGGAAAGATTTCAGTCTTTCACAGTAGAATGCAAGCTATAGCTTTTTCATATATGCACTTTACCATATTGAGAAAGCTTCTTTCTATTACTACTTTTGGCATGTTTTTATCCAGAAAGAGTGCAATATTTTGTCAAATGCCTTTTCTGCACCAATAGAGAGCATCATATGATTTTTCTTCTTTAATTTATCAATGTGGTTTATACACTAATTGATTTTCTTGTGTTGAACTACCCTTGCATATCTGGCATAAAACCCACTTGATCGTGTTGTATAATTCTCATAATCTTCTTATGGATTCGATTTGCAAGCATTTTGTTGAGCATTTTTGCATGTATATTCATTAATGATATTGGTCTGAAATATTCTTTTTTCACAGTATCTTTATCTGGTTTTTGTATGAGGGTGATTTTGGCTTCATAGAATGAGTTTGGTCGCACTCTTTATTCTTCTATTTTTGGGAAGAATTTGAGCAAGATTGGTATTAGATTGCCACTGAATGTTTGGTAGACTTCACTTGTGAAGCCATCTAATATGGGTTTTCATCTTTCAGAGGTTCTAATGTATTTTTAATCTCATCCACCATGTCTTTCATTCCTATAAGGTCTGGTAATTTTCTTTTCAGGCTTTCAAATTGTTCTTTTGGCACACCCAGATGATATTCTTTATCTCTTTAGTCATATTTTTTTCAATTTTTTTAATTGATTTAGGAGAATTATGTGATTATCATTGATTAATTTCCAAAATCATGTATCTCATCAGGATATTTGATTTGATCCTTTGGCTGGGCTATCTCTTCCTGTTTCCTAATATAGCTAGTAATTTTTTCTGAAGTCTAGGCATCTGAATATGTTGATGAATTTACTTTTTCTCTTATTTATTATTTTTTTTCACAGCACTTCTTTGATAGTTGGTACAACTTATTCTAAATATTTAAAATTGCCCAGTTTACTGTATCAAAATCAGGTCAGGGACTCACTAATGGGGTGCAGTTTTTCTCCCAAGAGTTAGAGTACTGAGAGATCTAAAAGCATGTTTTGTCCATGCAGTTTCCAGTTGGGCCAGCTGATGGTGGATGTAGGCACACCTTTCCACTGAATGTTTCAATCTCTAATTTCCTGTGTTTTGATCTAGCCAGAGTTGAGATTCAAAGCAGGCTCTACTAGCTGAACTCACTGAAGAACAGTGCTCAGCTCACACTCCCTTTTCCCTTGTAACAGCTGAGAGGGAAGAAGATGTCTGTTCCCTACTCAGTCAGCTTCAGTGAGCCATGGGTTTTACCCCAGCTGAGTATCTTGGGAGTAAAAGGGAGCCCTTCTTGGCTGTCAAGGGGGTTTGGTAACTCACATTTGTTGTTTCAGTTCTTCATCTCTCTATCCCTCACCATCCTGGGAGTTGTGAAGCAATCCAGCCAGTAAGAATACATTCAGAATATCTGAAAACAAGCAGGGATGTGAACTTACATTTGCACATTGATGTTCATAATGACATTATTCACAATTGCCAAAAGGTGGAAATAACACAAGTGTCCATCAACCAATGAATAGATAAACAAATTGTGATATATATGATTGAATGTTATTCAGCTTTAAGAAGAAATGATGTCAGGGTGCATATAGCAAATGGGATGAAGCCAGACACAAAAAGGTAAATATTGTATTGTTTCACTTATAACTAAATACATTGAATAAACTCTTGGAGTTAAAACCTAGAGTATAGGTTACTAGGAGATAGAATGATGGTTGATAAGGTAGAGCTGATGCTTAATGTCTGAATAATTTTTAATAAGGTTGATTGTGAATGTTCAGAAATGTCTAGAGATCATGCTAACAAAATATTGAGTATAATTAACATCACTGAGTTAGAGATGTATATTTATATATAGATAATTATATATCTATATATAGTAGCTAAAAGTTGTTTGCTAGGGTTCTAATTGTCAATGAAATGAAATCTATAGGGTAAACTTGGGACTGTATAACATAGTGACTGTAGTGGTGGATTAGGAATGTGGTTAATAGTACATATACAAGAATGCTCTTCTATGAAGTAGAAAAAAAATGTATTTCACTAATAAAAGAGGTTAAAAATAAGGTGCTATATGGGAAAATACAACTTATGTAACTTACATTCCATAGTTAAAGGTAATACTGTAATATGTTTTCATTAATTGAAATGAAGATACATAATATTTTAACATACTTTCCTCAATTTTAACAAAAGTGCCACATTAGTGCAAAGTGTCAGCAATAAGGGGTTAAATGAAACTGGTATATTCTTAGAGTGACTTTTTTGTAAACCTACAAATTTTCTATTCATTAAAAAAACACAGGAATGTATAACACAGAGAACACTGTTGTGGACCATGAGTCTGTTGGATAATACAAATATGAGATTGTTCTTTCATGAAGTAGAAGAATTGTACATCGCTATTACAAGACATTAACAATAGGGTGGTATATGAGAAAATTACAGCAAATGCAAACTGTTGACTGTGGTTACAAGTAGTATTTTAATATTATTTCACAACTGAAATGAAGCTACCACTCAAATGCTAAAAGACAGTAATAGGGTGATATAAGGGATATGTTTTTTTTCCTTTTGGGGACAATTAATATGTTCTGTTATAGTGTGTGGTGATGATTTCTGATTAAAAGGAGAGCCATTGATTGCACAGACTGAATGGACTCTATGCTGTGTGATTAAATTTCAATAAATCCACTTAAAATATCAATTGGCCAAAGATGTGAGGGTCTATTCCCACACTTCCAATTGGATTCCATTGGTGTATATATCTGTTCTTTGCCAACCCACTGTGGGTTTTTAATAAGTTTTAAAATTAGGAAATGAGAGTCCTTCAACTTCATTCTTTTTCAAGATGTTTTTTGTTATCTGGGTCCACTTACTCTTCTCAATAAATTTGATACTTGACTTTTCCATTTCTGCAAAGTAAGCTGTTGCAATTTTCACTGGGACTGTGTTGAGACTAAATAATTTGGGGTAAAATGGTCATCGTGACAATATTTACTCTTCCAATCCCTGACCATGGAATACCTTGCTTTTATATAGATCTTTGATTTATTTTAGCAATAAGTTCTTGATTTATTGTAGTTTTCCACATATAAGACCTTAAGACTCGTGGTTAAATTTATTTGTAGATATTTTCCTTTATTACTTTTTTAAAATGGACTTTTTTCTTGATTTCCTTCTCAGATCGCTCATCTGTGGAATCACTGCTGATTTTTTTGCATGTTGGCCTTGAACCCATAACTTTGCTGAATATTTTTATTTGCTCTAGTTGTTTTTTAGTAGGTTTGCTGGCACTTTCTATATATAAGATCATGTCATCTACAAGTAGTGAAAGTTTCACTGCTTCCTTTTCAATTTGGATGTGTTTTATTTCTTCTTTTAGCCCAATTGCTTTGGCTATAATTTCCTGGACAATGATGAATAACAAAGGTGAGAAAGGGCATCCTTGTCTTATTCCATATTATAGAGGGGAAGATTTCTCTAATTCAGAATTGAGTATGATATCAGCAGTGGGATTTTCATATATGCCCTGTATCATGTTAAGGAAGTTTCCTTCCATTGCTATATTTCTAAGTGTTTTTAACAAGAAATGATGTTGATTTTTGGAAATGCTTTTTCTGTGTCAATTCAGAATATCATATGTTTTTTCCCCTTCATTGTGTTAATGTGATGCATTACATTAATTGATTTTTTCTTATTATTTTTTTTCAGGGGAGGACAGGCCTGTATGTTAAGCCCTCAATGTTGTTGTAAGTAACTATAAATCTGGTCCTTCAATGAGTTAATCTTGGTGGTTACCATGTGTCCCAAGGGGAGAGGGAGGGAAGGCTAGAAAAGATGGAACATGGGACATTTTTGGGGTGACATTATTTGATTTTCTTATGTTGAGTTAACCTTGCATACCTGGGATAAATCCAGCTTGATCATAGTGTATAAATCTTTTGATGTGCTGTTGAGTTCCACTTACAAGTATTTTGTTTGAGGATTTTTGCATCTACATTCATTAAAGAAATTGGTCTGTAATTTACTATGATGTTGACTGCATAGAATGAGTTGGGTAGTGAATTTTTTGGAAGAGTTTTGCAGGATTTGTATTAATTCTTCTTAGAAAATTTGGTAGAATTCCCTTGTAAACTCACATGTTCCTGTGATTTTCATTGTTAGGAGGTTTGTGACGACTGAATCAATATCATTACATGTAATTAGCCTGTTCAGATCATCTATTTTTTTTTTTGAGTTGATGTAGTTTCTTCATTGTTTCTAGGAATTTGTCCATCTCATCTAGGTTGTCTAATTTTTTTGGCATTCAGTTGTTCATATTATCTTCTTATGATCCTTTATATTTCCATTGGTTTAGCAGTGATGACATCCTTCTCATTTCTAATATATTTATTTTTGTCATTTCTCTTTTTCTTTGTCAGTCTTGGTAATGTTTTGTCAATTTTATTGTTTTTTTTCAAAGAACTGAATTTTGGCTTTATTAATCACCTATTTTTTTGACATTTTTATTTAAAAATTTGTTATATATATATTTGTTAGAAGTTATTCAATAAACACAAGATTATAACTGCAATAACAATAAATCTGCTTTAGGCAGTAGTTACAGGTTTTGTGGTCACAATGCTTAGGTGCATAAATATTTAGGATTGCTATTTCTTCTGTTTGGATTGCTCATTTTAGTAATGTATACTTATCTCCTTTATCTCTTACAAAACTCTTTGTTTTTTTTTTTATTTTTTAAAAGATACTTAGATTACATAAATGTTGCACAAAAGATATAGGGATTCCCAAATGCCCCACTCCCTCCACCACTCACACTCTCCCACATGAACATCCTTCATTAGTGTGGCACATTCATTGCAATTGATAAATGCATCCTGGTGCTTTGCCACTAAGCATGGATCATAGTTCACATTATAGTCTACACGCTGACCCACACAGTTCTGCATGTTATGTGATGATATAAAATGGCCTATATCTCTCATTGCAATGTCACTCAGGATGATTCCCAAGTCCCATAAAAAACCATATTAAAACTGTTTTTGCCTCTCCCTTATCCCAGAGCCTCCAGTGGCCACTAGATATACATCAATGTTGTAATTTCTTCCATTGCTAGAATCACAATATGTCTATAGTAGAATACCAGTAAGTCCACTCTAGTCCATAGCTCTTCCCCCAATCATGAGGATACTGGGATGGTGATGTCCACTCTACCTCCAATTGAGAGGGGGCTTATATCCCATGGGGAAGATTGATAGGTATATCATTCCTGCAGCTGCAGACTCTCTCTGTTCCCTGGGACAGCCATTCTCCATCATCATCTCCCTGTCAGTTTTCCTGGGTAAGTCCAATGAGGTCTAGAGTAGGTTTTGCAACTCCACTGAGGTTCCAGGCCCAGATGGCACATGGACAGCCCAAAGACTTAAGTCTCTGGATGTAACACTTACAAACTCCATCATCAAGTATAGGCTAAAATAGCCATGTGCAGGGAAGACATAATTGAGTCCAACTCTTTCACTCTCAGGAGCACAAACTCCAAAGTAGGGCCTAGTGGCAAGGCACCAAACTCTGGAGCTTCTCCTCTTATTGTAGGGCCTAGGTGTCTCCAGAGCCCTCAGGAACCCCACTATTTGGGGTAGTATCCAAATTGGAAGTCTATGAGATTCTACTGAGATGTGTGTAGGCGTTACCTATGTGATGACTTCCCGACTCACTTTGAACTCTCTTAGCCATATAAACTCATTTTTCTTTATCTTTTCCCCCTTTTATTCAAGGTCTTTTTCCAGTTGCATTGCTAGTTGGTGCTTGATAGCAATCCATCGGTGCCAGGGAGGCTCATTCCTGGGAGTCATGTCCCATGCTGGGGGAAGGTAATGCATTCACATGCTGAGTTTGGCTTAGAGAGAGGTCACATTTGAGCAACAACGAGGCTTTCAGGAGGCAATCCTTAGGCACCTTTGACTTACAATTTATTTTGTCTCATATTAATTTCATGCTCCCAGATATTTTGGTCACTATTTTCATGGATTATCATTTTCCAACCTTTCACTTTCTACCTATATGTTTCTTTTAGTCTTAGGTGTGTCTTTTATAAGCAACATATAGTTGGATTATGCTTTTTATCCATTCTGCCCACCTTTTTTTTTTGATTGAGGAGTTTAATCCATTAACATTCATTGTTATTACTGTATAGGCAATACTTACTTCAGCAATTTTGTCCTTTGGTTTTTATATATCATATGATTTTTTCTTTCTTTTCCTTTACTGCAGCCTCTTTTTCTGTCCAGTTAACCTTTTGTGACGTATCTGTATATTCCCTTTCTCATTTTTTCTGAGTGTCTTTAAATTATTTTCTTTGTGTTTACCCTGGGGTTTGTATTACACATACTATGTCTCTAATCTATTAATTTGCAAAGATACCAATTCAGTTCCAATAGCATACATGATTTCTGCTCTTTTATCCCTCCATTTCCCCTTTGTGTATTGTTTTTGTGTCACATTACCTCTTTATATTTTTTGTGTCCTTTATTAGGTGATATAAATTTTTGCTATTCAACTGTAGTCTCTCTAAGAGTTAAAGAGTCAATACTCTTGGGTTTTGCATTTATCCTTTTATTTACCTTTACTGAAGATCTTCAGTTCTTCCCATTGGTTCAAACCATTCTCTCCTGTCTTTACCTTTTTACCTGAAGAATTCCTCTTAGTAATTCCTATAGGACAGGTCTTTTGTTTGTGAACTCTCTAAATTTCTGGGACTATATTAAACTCTCCCTCATCTTGATGGATATTTTTTGCAGATAAAGAATTTTTAGCTGGGTTTTTCTTTTTCAGTACCTTAAATATATCATACCACTGCCTTCTCTTCTCCATGGTTTCTCATAAGAATTTGGCAGTTAGTCTTATTGAGGATCTCTTATATGTGGTGAATCACTTTTCTCATCTTGCTTTCAGAATTATCTTTAGCTTTGGAATCTGAAATTCTGATAATTTTGCGTCTCAGAGTAGGTATTTTAGGGTTAATTCTGTTTGGAGTATATTTTGCTTCATATATATGTTTAAGAGTTAGGAATTTTTTGCCATTGTTTCCTCAAATATTACTTTTTGTCCTTTTCCCTTCTCTTCTTCTGGAACACTCTTGATGTCTATGTATGAATATTTAATACTTTTCACTCAAGTCACTGACACACTGCTCAATTTTTTCTATTATTTTATATAACTGTGTTTCTGACTACATTATTTCACTCAACCTGTCTTCTAGTTTGCTGAACCTTTTTCTGCCTGCTCAAATCTGCTGTTATATGCTTACTCTGCTTCCCAGAAGAGAGAGTGCACTTTGCAGTGTGTTTAAACCAGGAAATCCATTGCCCCATCCTATCCATTTCAACTGTTTCTTGCACTCTTTCCTAGCCCCAACATGCATTGGCCTGCAGAGAAATGTCTGAGGGTGGAGGGGGAATGCCAGAGACATCTTTACTACTCAGACTTTCCCAGCTGCCACAAGGTTAGAGACCCATGAAGAGGGCACAGATTGGCCCCACCTTGCCCATAATTTATTAACCTTTTCCTCTTACTCCTCTCTATATTCTGTACTACCCTTTGGGTAGGCTGTGTTTCTACGTTATTGAGAAACTCCTTTGAAGTACAATTTTTATATTTTTATTTTGAAGAGGTCCCATTTGTCTATTTTTTCATTCACTGCTTGTGCTTTGTGTGTGAAGTTAATGAAATCATTTCCTATTATAAGGTCCAGTAGATGTTTCCCTACATTATCTTCCAAGGTCTTTATGATCTTGGCTTTTATATTTAGATCTTTGATCCATCTTGAGTTAAATTTTGTATAAGGTGTGAGATGGTGTTCCTCTCTCATTCTTTTGGATATGGATACCCAGTTCTCCAAGCACCATTTGTTGAAGGGGCCATTTTCTCCCAGTTGAGTGGGTTTCTTGGCCTTGTCAAATACCAGATGACTGTATTTGTGAGGATCTTTATGAGAACCCTTGGTTTGCTTCCATTGATCAGTATGTCTAACTTTGTGCCAGTACCATGCAATTTTGACCACTGTAGTTTTGTAGTTTGTTTTAAAGTCATGTAGTGTGATTCCTCCAGTTTCATTTTTCTTTTTCAATATGTCTTTGTCTATTCAGGGCTTCTTGCCCTTCCAAATAAATTTCTTAGTTTTTCCAACTCAGTAAAAAATGCTGTGTTGGTTTTTATTGGGATTGTCTTAAATCTGTATACCAGTTTGGGTATGATAGACATCTTAATGATGTTTAGTCTTCCTATGCATGAACAGGGAATATTCTTCCATTTATTTAAGTCTTCTTTGATTTCCTTTAACAGTGTTATGTGATTTTCTGCATATAAATCTTTTACATCTTTAGTTAAATTTATTCCTAGGTATATGATTATTTTAGTTGCTATTGTATATGATATTTTTTCCTGATCTCCTCAGATTGCTCATTATTGGTGTACAGAAATTATGCTGATTTTTTGTGCATTAATCTTATAACCTGTGACTTTACTGAACTCATTTATAAGCTCTAGAAGCTTTGTTGTAGATTTCTCAGGGCTTTCTATGTATAGGATCATGCTGTCTGCAATTAGTAAAGTTTTTACTTCTTCCTTTCCAATTTGGATGATTTTATATCTTTTTCTTGCCTAAGTGCTTGAGGAAGTACTTCTAACACCATGTTAAATAGGAGCAGTGATAGTGGACATCTTTGTCTTGTTCCTGATCTTGGAGAGAAAGCTTTTAGGGTTTCACCATTGTATACAATGTTCGCTCTGGGTTTTTCATATATACCCTATATCATGTTTAGGAAGTTTCCTTATATTCCTATCTTTTGCAGTGTTTTTTTTTTGTTTGTTTTTTGTTTTAGGAAAATGTGCTCTATTTTGTTGAATGCTTTTTCTGCATCTATAGGGATGATCATGTGATTTTTTTTCTTTCATTCTGTTTATGTGGTGTCTAACATTGATTGATTTTCTTACATTGAAGCATTCTTGCATACCAGGAATGAAGCCCACTTGGTCATGGTGTAAACATTTTTGATATGTTGTTGAATATGATTAGTATGTATTTTGTGAGGATTTTATCATTTGTTTCATTAGGGTGAGTGGTCTATATTGTTCCTTTCTTGTGGTGCCTTTGACTAGTATTATAGTGATGTTGGTGTCATACAATGAGTTAAGCAATGTTCTTTCCACTTCTATTTTTTGGAAGACTTTAAGCAGTATTGGTGTTAGTTCTTTCTGGAATGTTTGGTAGAATTCACCTGTGAAGCCATTTGGTCCTGGGATCTTCTTAGTTGGGAGGTTTTTGATGACTTATGCTATGTCATTACTTGTGATTGTTCTGTTGAGCTCATCAATTTCTTCTTTCATCAATGTAGCTGCTTGTGTGTTTTTAGGAACTTTTCCATTTCCTCTAAATTATCCATCTTTTTGGCATGTAATTTTTCAAAGTACCCTCTTATGATACTCTTTAATTCTGTGGAGTCAGTGGTGATATCTCCTTCATTTCTTATTTTGTGTATTTGCATTTTCTGTCTTTTTTTTTTTCTCTGTTAGCCTAGCTAAAGGTTTTTCAATTTTAGTGATTTTCTCAAAGAACCAGGTTTTTAAAAATTTCTTTCTTATTTTCAATTTGTTTTAGTTCTGACCTAATCTTTGTTATTTCCTTCTTTCTGTTTCCTTTGGTGTTAGTTTGTTGTTCTTTTTTTAAATCTTCCAGGTCTGCAGTTATTTCTTTGATTTTAGCTCTTTCTTCTTTTTTGATGTACGCATTTATGGCTATGAATTTCCCTGTCAATACTTTTGCTGTGTCCCATAGGTTTGATATATTGTGTTGTCATTTTCATTCATTTCAAGACAGTTACTGATTTCTCTTGAGATTTCCTACTTGACCCACTTTTTGTCTAAGAATGTGTTGTTTAACTTTTCTATCTTTGTGCCTAATCTGATTCTCTGGCCCTTGCTGATTTCCAGCTTCATTCCATTGGGGTCAGAACTTTGTATAATTTCAATCTTTTTGAATTGATTAAGGGTTGTTCTGTGGCCTAGTATGTGGTCTATCTCGGAGAATGATCCATGGGCACTCAAGAAGAATGTGTATCCCACTGTATTTGGGTGTAGTGTCTGTATATGTATATTAGGTCCAGCTCTGCAAAAGTTTTATTCAAATTCTTTCTTTCTTTATTAATTCTCTTTCAAGATGTTCTGTGTAATGGTGATAATGATGTATTAAAGTCCACCACTATAATTGTAGAGGCATCGATTTCTCCACTTAGTTTTTCCAGTGTTTTCTTCATTTATTTAGAGGTACCCTGGTTAGATGCATACATATTTATGATTGTTCTTTCTTCTTGAAAGAATTCTCATTTTATTAATATATAGTGTCCATCTTTGTCTCATACAATAGTTTTGTAATTAAATTCTATTTTGTCCAATATTAATATAGCTGCTCTGGCCCTTTTTTGGTTATTGTTTCCTTTTAAAAATGTTTTCCATCCATTCACTTTCAGCCTTCTTGAATTCCTAGGTCTAAGGTGGGTTTCTTGTAGACAATATATAGATGGATCTTATTTCCTTATCCATTCTGCCAGGCTGTGTCTTTTGACTGGTGAGTTTAGTCCATTAACGTTCAATGTTATTATTGTCATGGATTAATCAGATTAGCCATATTTTCTATTGGTTTATGCATGTCATATATTGTTTTTATTACTCTTTTATCATTTTAGTTGTTCTTACACTCTCCTCCAACTCTCTTTCTCCTGTTTTTTTCTTTCAAACTGCAAAACTCCCTTTAGTATTTCTTGAAGTATAGGTTTCTTATTGACATATTCTCTTTGATTCTGTTTTTCTGTGAATATTTTCAACTCCCTCTCATTCTTGAGTGCCAGTTTCTCTGGATAGAGAATGCTTGGCTGGAATTTTTTTAGCACCTTAACTATGTCATACCACTGTCTTCTTGCCTCCATTGTTTCAAATGAGAATTCAACACTTAATCTTATTGAGCTTTTTTATGTGATGTTTCTCTTTTCTCTTGCTGCTTTCAGTATTCTCTTTGTCTTGAGCATTGGACCAATTGACATGTGTATGTCTTGATGTTGGTCTTTTGGGATTTATACTGTTTGTGGTGTGCTGTGCTTCTTGGATATGTACATCCATTTCCTTCAACAAGGTTGGGAAGTTTTCAGCCATTATTTCTTCCAACACTCATTCTGTCCCCTTTCCCTTCTCTTCTCCTTCTGGGATGCCACTAATGCATATGTTTGTGTGTTTCTTGTTGTTGATCAAGGCTTGAGTCCCTGCTGGATTTTTTCTATTTTTTTATCTATCTTTTCTATTATCTGTTTGATTTTAGATGTACTGTCTTCCACATTACTAATTCTTTCCTCTGCTTGTTCAAATCTGCTGTTATGTGCTTCCACTGTATTTTTGATTTCTTGGATTTTGCCATTCATCAACATGATATCCATTATCTATTTATGAATGTTTAGAATTTCTTCAGGAAATACTCCCAGTTTCTTCTTAATATCCTTAATCTCTTCCTTCAATTCAGTAAGTTGATTCATGATATTTGTTTGGACATCTCTGATTAGTTGTTCCATTTTCTGCATCTCCTCTTGGTTTTTTGTTTGTTCATTGGATTGGTCCATGCCTTCCCATTCCTTAGTGTGGCTTGTATTTCTTTTGTTGGTATATAGTAATCTGTTTATCTTGGTGTGTTTATTCATTTGATTGGCTTATTTCTGTGCTCTATGGTTTTATTTTGTTGTTTTTGAGTGTGGTAAGGCTTCACTTTGACACTTTGTTCCTCTTATTTAATTTCCTTCCAGTTCTTGATGTTCCCCTGAAAATAAAATATTAGTATCAGAGAAATTGGAAGAGAGAGGAAAAGAGAATGAATAATAGTAGTGATAATAGTAAAAGGCAGGAAAGGGACCATACAAGACATAGGTAATTGAATAATTGACCCCAGTAAGAAGTACAGAAGAGTAAGATTAGATCAGATAAGTGGACTAGAAACAATGAAAAATGAAATGGAATGGAGAAAAATATAGAATGAATTGAAAGTCCAGAATGATGAGACAAGGGGAAAAGAAAAAGTAGAAGAGAGAAGTAAAGAAAGAAAAAAATTTAAAAGAAGAGAAAATAAAACATGGAGAATGTAGGAAAGAAAGAGAAATGA
>JAQZBX010062106.1:0-16965 GCA_029593785.1 Cabassous unicinctus
AAAAAAAAAAAAAGTACCTGAATGCTCTGAGCAGCGTAATTCATGAAAGCCAAACACTGAAAATAACCCAAATACCCATGAGCAAGAGAATGGTAAATGAAATATACTATACAATAATGAAAAAGAAAAAAGACTCTGGCCACACCCAACAATATAGATGAATCTTACAAACAAAATGCTGAACAAAAGGAGCTAGGCACAAAAGAATTCATATTTTCTGATTCCACCTATAAAATTCAAAACAGGCAAAATTAATCTGCATGTTAGAAGTCAGGAGAATAGTTACATCCGGACAGGGAGGAGGGGGAAGTGATTAGGAAGAGGAAGCCACATGTATTCTAGGTTTCTGGTAATGGTCTATGTCTTGATCTGTGTGTTCATTGGTTTGTTCATTTTGTAATAATTCATTGAGGTGTATATTTCTAATTGGTGCCTTTTTATGCATATGTCAATATAAATGGCTTCATTCAAAAGAGAGAGAAATTGAAAGGAATAAAAACTAACCCAAAGCAAAATAGAGGTGCACAATTCGATTAAGTGCTTATAATGGCACCCACTGCCTATGGAATCAAGTCCAAGCTCCTAAACATGGAGTATCAGAAAATTCTTTAAGGTTTCAGAGACTAACATACCTATCATTTATACTCACCACTCCCAAGACAAGGGGGCACATGCCACCATCCATGTGACCTCAGAGACAGCTGATCTCCCTGAATTCAGCACTGATTGCTCCCTTCGACTCACACACAAATCACTCTCCCAGTCATCTGTGGCCTGAGGAGAAGAATTTGCTTGCAGACCAGTTTGGCGATTTAAAGGCTATAAAATTCAGGAAGTGTAATAAAAGAGCAGCATGATGTGGACACCAAAAATGTTGCCTTAGAAGCACACTATCTATGTCAAGAGAGGTGAGGGTCCCTGGGGGTCTCTTTTGCCAATTAGGTTGCACCTGGAGTTCCAATCTGGACATCACACTTTGAAAGCGATACAAACTAACCAGACATGACCATCAGAGAGAGACCATGATGGTGAAAGAACTTGAACCCACCTCATGGAAGCAGTGGCTGAAAGCAGATCTTCCCAGTCCGTGTGTTTTGGCATCCTGGTGTGCTCTGAAGGGTTTAGAGTTGTGTCCAGAGCTGCTGGAACAATCAGCCCTAGAGCAGGACCTGGGACAGCTGAAAACCCAGTGCCACCCAGCTCTGACCCAGGTACTCTAGGTAAGGGCTCTGCAAAGCCTCTTCCAAGCACAGTGGGGTCTCAGAATGCCTTTCATGGTCCCCCAGGGAAGAGCCCAGGTTGGATATACCAGGCATGGGAAAGAAGATGCTCCTCCAAGACATCTACCTTTGCAGCCAGTGGCAGAGCATACTGCTTCCCATCCTGATAATGGGACAAAGGAGCTGCTGCCGAGTGAACTCATATTCCAGGTGCCAAAAGAGTGCAGTGGGTCACCCAAGGTGCCACCAGTTGGAGGTGGGGGTTGGGGGGAGGCGGCTGGGCAGGGGCTCCCGGGAACATGCTCTGGATACTGTCCAGAGCCTCTGTCTTCACATATACCAAATACTACCCTCCATATGTGGCTGACGTACACCTTCAGGAAGCATCCATGTCGCAGGGTGATCGCTCTAATAGTGTGCATGCATTTTACAAAATAGAGCTTCAGCATAGTTTGAAATACCTTATATGAAAAAATTCCATTAGATTACAAGTCCTTTCTCATAACTCTAGAAATTTCAGTATGACATTTGTCAATGAAAGTAAAGAAAAAGCTACAACAGTCTAACTATAATTTCAACTGCTACACATTTTTGAAAGGTTATAATAAAATGCTAAGAGATTTTTAATTTCTTGCCCATCGTGACTATCAAGAATTTGAAGAAATCATTAAAGTCTGGATCAGGAACTGCATGTAGCAATTTCAAGCATAAAACCTGATATTAAAAGTTATGTTCAAGGAAGTAAACTCAGGCTTCCCTTTCAAACATTTGAAAAGATTTTATTTGGAAGTTTTATATGAATTCAATATTTAATATCTTCCTTAATACTCTGAATTTTAATTATAATTATATACTATAAAGGAAATATAATGATTTTTTTCACCAAGCTCCATACTGTCATCCCTAATTACCCTCTGGTTTATCCCAGGGTGCCATGCAAATACTACGATTCTCAATGTCTACCTTGGGATGCAAAGGTCTGGGAAGCGCTGGTTAAAAGAACTGTTGATATAGAAGGAGAAACACTATGGAAACTGTTGGGGCTTGAATTATGTACCCCACAAAAAAACACATTCAAGTCTTAATCTGCATTCCTGTGGCTGTGAACCCATTTGTAAATAGAACCTTTAAAAATGTTATTATTTGTTAAAGTGTGGCCAAACTGAATCAGGGTGGGCCTTAATCCATATGACTGGAGGTCTTATAGAGAGAGGAGATTCAGCTGCAGTCAGTTAGAAGAAGTAGAAGCCAGAAGTCAGTAAAAGCCAGAAAGGAAAGAGAGGGCTTACCACATGATGGAGGGCGGCCATCCCAGAACGTGCAGACTCCAGGAGAAAGCATGGCCTTGCCGACATTTGATTTTGGACATCTAGTCT
This sequence comes from Cabassous unicinctus, assembly GCA_029593785.1. NCBI lineage: Eukaryota > Metazoa > Chordata > Mammalia > Cingulata > Chlamyphoridae > Cabassous > Cabassous unicinctus. The sequence continues at coordinate 2,597 of JAQZBX010062106.1, forward strand.
TCAAAACCATGAGACAATAAATTCTTGTTGTTTATGCCAATCCACTGTGTGTTATTTGTCATATTAGCTGTGGCAGTTTGATACTATTTGTGAATTCCAAAAAGAGATATAGATTATGTTTGTAAACTGGTCTGTTCCTCCAGACGTGATAACCCTTTGATTGTATTAGATTCAGATGAGACATCTGATCAAATTATGTTAAGATTAGGGCTTTGATTCAACCACATCATTAGAGTGTGACTGGGCGTTCAGTCCCAGCCCCCTTGGTGGACTGAAAAAACAAGACTCTCGCATGGAAGTAGAAATACAGAGAATATACACAGAGGATCCTGCAGCCCCAGGAAGAGAAATGAGCCTGATAGTTTATAGCTGACCATGTGAAGAGAACAGAGCAGCTAAGCCCAGAAAGAAACAAGCCCCATAGGAAGAGAGATGAGCCCTATGTCAGCCTATAGCTGAGATGAGAAAAAACTGGGGCTGTGGAGCCTTAAGAACAAGGAGAAAGGCTGAACCCTCGCAGACATTGCCTGCCATCTTGCTTCAACACGTGGCAACAGACTGTGGGTGAGGAAGTACCTCTTATGGTATCTTGAGTTGGACTCTTTAGGGCCTTGTAACTTTAAGCTTCCACCCCAAATAAATACCCTTTATAAAAGCCAACAGATTTCTGGTACTTTGCATCAGCACCCCTTTGGCTGACTAATACATTAGCCCTGGCAAACTCAGATGGAAATCAAATTGAAATAACTGTCACAGCATCCAGGAATTCATTTGTCCCTATGGGTGTGGACTTGGATCCTTAAGTGAAGGCTCCAGAGAGATGGATTTTAGCCAAATCCTAAGAGTCAGCTTAGGATAGAGCATCTCTATGCCTACTGTCTTGACCATTAAGAAAAATGTGTGGGGAGTCAGGCTTTGACCATGGCTAAGGGTGCTAGTCTTTTCTAAGCTACCTGCTAACTACTAGATGCTGGATAAGTTGATTAGCCTCAGATTTAATTTTCTTATCTATATAAACAGTGGGGTGGAGCAGAGAGGCTTGGTTGATCACTAAGTTCTTCTCACCTGTAAATTTTGATAAATGAAAGATTGTAGACATAACTTCCTTTGGTTTAATTGTTCCTCACATTTACAATGAACACAGAAGCACCTCTTTCACAGGATAGTTCTGCTCATTTCAACATGTATTAAGCATATACCATATCCCAGGCTCTGTCCTAGGAAATATGGACACAAATATATTAAACTGTAATAGAAAGTACTACAAAAGAAGAGGAGAGAGAAAGTTTAATAGAAGGCTACAGAAAGGCAAAGTCAAAGGACTGGGTATCCAGAGAGGTCCTTGAAGGAGCCAAAGGGCACAGAAATAACTCTCAGGTTATATGGAAAATGATGATGTGGAAGAATAAAACCAAGAAGGTGACCATCAGGGAAATGAAATCTACCCTCCACAGTGACAGAGCATTTAGACCACTGTGTGTGCCTTGAGCAAAAAGGCAACAGTGACTTCATGGCCCAGGGCTTCCCTGGAGAGACAGGAAATAAGAGACTGGACGCTGAGCAATAAATAAGGCATGGGAAGCAGCAATAAGAGAGAGTCCATCTGGTTCACCCCAGACAAACTTGAGAAGGAATTCCTGAAAGTTTACTAATGGAGTTCCAGGAAGCCAGAGTTTCAATACAGACAACATATGCTCACCAAGAGCCTCCTGGCCTTCTTGGGAAGGGAGCACAGGGACAGTGGCTGCAGGTGAGTTTTGCACACTTAGACCATCCAAGAATTCCATGGCCAAATGCCATCCACCCATGTTGTTGTGTTACATAGTATTTTCTGCTCATTTAACAACTCAATAAAATTATGCAATATAATCTTGCCATATTAGTGCTTGGTCTACATGTCAGATAATCCCAGAAATGCTGGGAAAGGGGGATTTTCCATATGGCAATGTTCTTTGAAACAAATCACTGAGGAGAATTCAACGCACATTGGAAAGAAGGGGAGTTTTATAAAATGAATAAGACCCAGTTCCTGCAATTATGGACTTCAAAAGCTAACTGGTTGCGAATATTCTCACTGTCCTGATTTTGTGATAATCAGGGTAGGCTAAACATTCACTATATTAGAAATCATGCTTGTGTCCCCAGACCTAGTTTTTCTCCCTAGGTCTGGTTTTTAGAATGCTGGTGATCAACTAAGCCTGATTTATTATATGACCATCCTGTATGGGAAATGACTGTAACTCTAGCTATCTTTGGTCAACCTTAAGAGATATAGCAGGGGTACGGATGTGACTCAAATGGTTGGGCGTCTGTCTCTCATATGGAGGGATCTGAGTTCAATCCCCGGGACCTCCCGGTAAAAATTTAAAAAAAAGAAAAATATAGAAGGCACATGGGCCACGAGGCTCTGCATGAGGGTGCACCACCAGACCCACCATGCACCAAGATGATGACATAACAGGAGAGTGATACAAGGGAGAGCCAAGACAAGACACTCCGAAAAACAAAGAACTAAGGTGGCGCAGGCGGTAGGACGCCTCTCTCCCACATTGGAGGTTCCGAGGATCAAATCCCAGTGAAGAGAGGAGAAGAAGGATGAAAAGAAAGGGCAGAAAATGGACACAGAGAATTGCCCAGCAAATGGATACAAAAACAGCAAATATGGGGGGGGGGGTAAAAATGGATAAAAGTAAATAAATAAATCCTTGGGGGAAAAAAAGTATATGGGAGTAAGATACGGACTAGAGTTAGTAGTAATACTTTGACGATGCTCTTTCATAATTTGTTAACAAATGCTTCACAACAATGCAAAGTATTTGTGGTGGGGTGATGTGTGGGAGCCCTGTGTGATATTATATATGTTTGCTTTGTAAGTTCATGATATTTACTGAACACTTATAGTTTATGTATGTTCATATATGAATGATACACTTCAATAAACTGTTTATTAAAAAAAAGCTAACTGGGTACACAGACAGGTATTCAACTATCATTGTGAAAATACTGTGAGGATTAGATGGGATATCATATGTAAAAGGGTGTTGTAAACTATAAACCATGATCCACATCACACATAAGGTATATGTGTATTAGTCATAGCAGGAATGCTTTTATCACAGAGCAGTTCCTGATTTAGACTAACTTCCCTATCATGAAGGGGTGTAACCTTTCTTTCTGATCATTTGAGTAGCATCTAAACAGTGCCTGTTTCTAAAAATCATTATTCTATGCGAGCTATTTTGTCCCTCAGCTGTGTGTTGATTCCATTTTAACCAAGCATTCTAACACTAGTTCAGTCTGTTATATAATCCCCAGTTTTCCCCCCATATTGAATGTCTCTTTGTTGTTTATTACTCTGCTTTCACACAGAACTTGTCTGAATGGCCTGGGTGCTTTCAGTCGGGCCTTATCAGAGATCATGGTTATTGGAACTCTCTGTATTTTACAGCTTCCATCTCATTAATGCCAGCATTAATTTGTGGTCCAATCCACTACCACCCCCCATAAGATCTGCATGAATACACACTGGATTTCAATCTGCCATTCAACAAGCATGAAGTCCTTTATGTTCATTATTAGCCAAACGGCCCCAGTTTCTTTTCTCTGCATTTTTTCCATAGTGAAACCATTTTGCTATTATCCCAAAGCAGTTGCTTTCTAGGAAATATGAGAAGAGACAAAAACAACAACAGTCCTTTTCTCTAGCAAATGCAACTGTCATAAGCTGGAGACTCCAGTTCAAATGGAGTCACCCACTTGTTTGTTAAAATCCTCTTTGCCCAAAAGAGCTCTTACCCTGAAATATCTCGTGGTATAAAATGGGCCTATTTTTCCCCTCCAAGGAGCAGCAGGACTGCTGAAATGAAAATTAACTCATGTTCTGGCAGAGAATCAAATCAGGTTGCCAAACCCAAGCAAACCGATGGCCCAAGGCCCTAGGTGCCATGGTGACCTCATTCTGATGCACCATTTCTTTTCCCCAGAAAATAGGATCTGGGGTCATTATCGTGGAATTCTCCTTTGTTCAATTTACGTAGTTAAACGATTTCCCTTTCCCATCATTTCAGCCCCATGCATCATTACCAAAAGTACTCCCATTTGCTATAATGTTCTGCGCTTCCTGTTCCAAGGAATGCCTCCTTCTTCAAGTTCCCACGTACTTCTCTGTTCTGCAACAAATATCAGTTGTAAAATTGGTTCAAATAGGCTTGGCTGTTTGCGTTTTGAGATAACTCAAAACTAGGGTGGGAGTTAGTAAATAGAGGGAAATAACAAATGGCAGAGTGTCTCTTTCAGCAAAAAGACCTAGCCAGATTTTAAAAGGGGTCACATTTAGTCTCCTGTTCAATGATCAAAGACAGAAAACCTCAAAAGTGAATATTTTCTCATGTAACAAAGACCTGAAAACTACTTACTTCCTTTCCACCTCCAACCTGAGACCGGGTTTGCAGGTTGGCAGGTTGCGTTCCCCGGGAAGCTGATGACGATTTACATGCAGAGCGTATTCAGGAGTGCTCTTGGTTCAACACCTGTGGAAGGAAGGGAAAGAAGCAGGATAGGGCAGAGCGGGAATTGGGCTGCGGTGCAGTCACCACAAGATCTCAGCCAACTTCACAGGAGGGGTTGAGGCAGGAATGTGCCTTCAGAGTTGCCCCCGTTCGTGACACGGGGACAGGGATTTTATGCCTCAGCAGCCACCAGTCAGTGGATGAACCTTGGGTGAGAAGGTCCTCTCTCCACCTGATGGCAATGCCCAGAGAGAGATTTCAGCCAACTGCCCACAGCTGAGGGCATACGCCCTTTGGTCCTGAAGGGGCATCTGGGAAAGCAGCACAGTACGCAAGGCACTTGGTAGCCAAGAATAACGTGAAATATCTGATTGAGCACCTTAAGCTGAAATAGATTCCATAAGGAGACCTTTTACCAAAACTATTTAAATTCTATTTTGATGATTGGCCCCAATCACTGCTAAACAATTTGCTCCTTATTGGGTCAAACATGTATATATTAATTCCCTATTTTCATGAAGGGCAAACTCTTTTAGTTGTGGTTTAGAAGAAAGTGAAGACCTGGGTTTATGTCTCTCGGGTCAGCTACTTGTAGGCCTTAAATTGATACTTAAACTCCCCAGGTTCTGCTTCTTCACAAGTAAGACATGGATAATGGTATTTACTGCACCTTCCTCATAGGGTTATTAAATGAGGCAAAAGATGTGAAAGCCCTTTATAGACAATAAAATGCATTTATATACATATATAGTTTTTAACATTTTGGTACAAAGTAAGTGCTCAAAAAATATGTGCTGAATTGGTAAAAGAACATGATTATAATTTCCCCACATCCCATCAGAAGTCTACGGCCCCTGGCTTCCTTCCAGCACATTGCAGTCTGGGTCTCTCAATCTAACATCTTGTGTAAGGATTTAGTGTGAAGTGGAGGCACACACTCGGCTGTGACAAACAGTGAGGCAAGAATTCTCTCCACCCTGATGTCATGGCTTTAGTTTCACAAACTAGGGCAAGTCTCCAGAAGCAAATGATCTTTTGGACTAATTGAATCTAAGAAATAGTTCTTGATCAATTATGACCCCCCTCAAATTATTTTTATGATAGATTTTGTTTTAGTTTGCCAGATCTGCCATCACAAATACCACTGGTTTGGGCTCAACAAGAGGAATTTATGGGCTCATTGTTTTGAGGCTAGAAGAAGTCCAAAATCAAGATATCATCAAGGCTTGCTTTCTCCTGGAGTCGAGTGATTAGTGCTGGCTGCCAGCAATCCTTAGGGTTCCTTGACTTGTCTTTCTTCCTCCCATCACATGGCTATGTCCTCTCTCTCTGGCTTCTGTGAATTCCGAGTTCTCTTTATAAAGCCTCCAGTGATCCAGATTAAGGGCTGCCCTGCTTTGGTTAGCCACATCTTAAGTAAAAATTACACCTTGGGGGAGCAGATGTATCTCAAGTGGTTGAGCACCTGCTTCCCAAGTCCAAGGTCACGTGTTCGATCTCCAATACCTCCTAAAAACAAACAAGAACAACCCAACAACAACAACAACAAAAAAAAAACTTCAAGATGTCCTATTATAATGGGTTCACATCCACAGGAATGTGGGTTAAGATTAAGGATGTATGTTTGTTGGGGTACATAATTCAACCTGCCACAGACATGGTCCAATGTTCAAAAGAAAAATATTAAACAAACTCACCCAGCAAGTCAGCTTGTATTCAGATATCTTGAAAATATTATTATATGATGCAGGTCTGCAATCCCTTTGCAATTACAAAATCAGAAAGCTCTGAAAAACAAAAATTTTCCCTAACTCCTGTGGTGGCAAAAGCTCCACAAAAGCTTCAAAAATGAAGATTATTTATGATCTTCATTTACCCTCTTAGTGTGAACAGTCACACAATTCAACTGTGTTTTGATTATCAGGTACTACCCAGACCCCACTGGCAGTGTTATATAACATACAGTGTAAACTCCCAGATATGGTACGATTAAGGTTTCAGATATGGAACTACAGTGGACCTGTAATAATAGACAAAACTCATTAAGGGGCTGCTGTGTTTTAGAAAGCGTTCTAAATGCTAAGCATGTATTATCTCAATTAATCCTCACACAACATTATGAGATAGTTCCTAACATCTGTCCTATTTGACAAATGAGGAAATCCAGACCCACAGGGAGTATGTATATAAATTGCTCAGGCCACACAGCAAGTGGTGAAATTGGGAATTGAAAGCAGGCAGTATGAGTCCAGAGTCTGCTCTTGCCTCCGCAGCAGACTCATCTTGGCAAATCCTATGGTAGTTAGCAAGAGGCAAAATTAGTTGCCCTCAAGACACATACTGAGATTCTGCAGTGACTGAGATGTTCAGTAATTTCTATTCTTAAAATTATTCATTCTAGGGAGCGGATGTGGCTCAAGCAGTTGAGCGTCCACTTCCCACATGGGAGGTCCTGGGTTCGGTTCCTGGTGCCTCCTAAAGACAAACAAATGATGAGCAAGACAACAAGCAAACAACGAGCAGACAACAAGCAAAAAACACACAAAAAAAAACAAAATAAGCAGAGAGCAGATGTGGCTCAAACAGTTGAGCACCCACCTCCCAGGTTCAGTTCCTGGTGTCTCCTAAAGAAAAAACAAACAGACAACGAGCAGACAGGGAAAAAAGAATTATTCATTCTCAATTGGTCTACTTACACTTAACATTACAGTTTCATGGGATCACAAACTGGGCAATTAAACACATAACATTGCCCCTGGAGAAAAAGATGCTCCTGGGCACGGGCCCTCTATGACCCACTTGGGTGCAGGAAGGATAAGAGACCTGGAAGGACACAAGCTGGGTCCTCAGAATTTACCAGAGAAGGCCGCCTGCTGCATTTATGGTGTTGCATTTATTAGTATGGTTTGGTTCACAAGTAATAAAAACCCAACCAGAAGCAGATTAAGCAAATAGGGGGTGCATAATCAGGATTCTGAAGAGACACAGAATCTCTTCCTTCAACGCCAAAAGTCAAAACAATTAGCAAAAATTTCACCAATAACAAACAAACAAGGGGAGGGCAGTGAAAGAATGAAACAGGAATTTTTGAAATTCCAGGGCTCCTAAGCATGACCTTTGACCCCACACTTTCCAACCATCCATCACCACCCACCCTGGCCACCAGATGCAGTAGCAGAGTCAAAAAGTTCTAACAGCAAGTACTTTCTTCCAAATCTGGAGAGAAATGAATTGAGGGAACACCTTTATATATTCCCCCTTTTGATTGGGAGAGAAAAGAAATGGCTCCTAAGGAGAGAGGGATGAAACGGGAGAAGGAGACATGCATGGCTCATTTTCTCTGCCAGAAGTGAAGGCTGCAGGGCCCCATCGCTGAATCAGGGTGAGTAATCTGCAGCCCAGGGACCTCATTATATGGGAATGCAATCCTCTCCCAGCTAGCTAGGTGAACTGTCATAGAGGGTATTTGACAAAATCGCTCAGAAAATAGAATGTGGTCTTCTAATGAAGATTTCCCACAGTTTGAGCACGTTTTCCCTATCTTCCCCTTAATTTCCATTGCCCAGAGTTTAAAAAAAAAGTGGAAAGAAAACAAAATATCCAACCCCCAAAATAGTCAGAATGGAAAATAATGAGGTCTTAGATACAGTGGAAGGGAGTCAAGGAGAATTCATCCACACTATCTCAGAACCGATAAGCAGTCTGAAAAAGCTGCTCACTGTAAGCATAAGAAAAATGATGCAAGATTGAAAAAGAAAATCCAAACACAATACAACAAAGAAGGAGGAAGACATGAAAGGAAAGAAGGGAGAAGAAGAAAGAAGGAAAGAAGAAAGGAAGAATGGGAGGAAGGAAGGAAGGGAGGAAGGGAAGGAAGGAAGGAAGGAGGGAGGGAAGGAAGAAGAATAAAGAACTAATCAGAGTAGAAGAAAAACATAACCCAAGAAACAGAAGAAATATATTATGATAAAGTATTTGTTCATTTAATTTTTTTTTAAAAGAAGCTTTAGATTACATAAATGTTACATAAAAAATAAAGGGGATTCCCATATGCCCCACCCCCTCCCCCTCCCACACTTTCCCACATTAACAACATCTTTCATTAGTGTGGTACACTTGTTACAATTGATGAATACATATGGAAGCATTGCTACTAACCATAGACTATAGTTTACCTTATACTTTACACTCTAGCCCCCACAATTCTATAGATTATGACAAAATGTTTAACAGCCTGCATCCGACATTGCAATGTCATGCAGGACAATTCCAGTGTCCCCAAAGTACCCCATGCTACACCTATTCTTCCCTCTCCCTCCCCTCAGAACCTCTGGTGGCCACTACCTTTATACCAATGATAAAAGTTCTTTCATTGCTAGAATAATAATGTCTATAACGGACTACTTTAGTCCATGTTCATTCCCCAATCTTGAGGATTTGGGGATGGTGATGCCCACTCTGTTTCTAATTGAGAAAGGGCTTAGATCCTGTATTAGTCAGCCAAAGGGGTGCTGATGCAAAGTACCAGAAATCTGTTGGCTTTTATAAAGGGTATTTATCTGGGGTAGAAGCTTACATTTACCAGGCCATAAAGTGTAAGTTACTTCTCTCATCAAAGTCTGTTGCCATGTGTTGGAGCAAGATGGCTGCTGACGTCTGCCAAGAGTTCAGGCTTCCTGGGTTCCTCTCTTCCTGGGGCTTGTTTCTCTCTTAGCTCAGCTGCCTTACTCTCTCCACAAGGTCAGCTGTAGACTATCAGGTAACTGGCTCTGTCTCTCTCCCCAGGGCTCGATTCTCCCTGGGTTCAGCTGCTCTGCTCCTCTGTGTGCTTACTTCCTGGGCTCCAGCTCAAAAACTCCCTTGTGTCCTCCTTCTCCATAGCTTTACTTCCCCAGGCTCCACATCAAAACTTTAGCATCAAAACTCCAACTAACTCCTCTGCTCTGCCATGTAGTTTTATCAACATCCTACTGACATGGCCCAATCAAAGCCCTGATCATAATTTAATCATGCCCAGGTACAGACCAGTTTACAAACATAATCCAATATCTATTTTTGGAATTCATAAACAATGCCAAATTGCCACAGATACCATGGGGCAGATGGATGAAACTATCTTACTTGCAGTTTCAGACTCTCTGTTTCTTGGGATGGGCATTGTCTACCATCATCTCCTTGTTAGTTGTCCTGGGTGAGTCCAATGAACTGGAGAGTATTTGTTGCAACTCTGCTGAGATTCAGGGCTCATCCGGCATATGATCAGACCGAAGATTTAAGTCTCTGGAACATATATTTAACAAGTATAGTGCTAATTATAGGTTCAAATAAAAGAGGCAGAAGAGCCATGTGTAGGGAAACTATAAGTGAGTATAACTCTGTTACACTGGGGAGAATAAATTCCAAAGTAAGTTCCTACTGATAAGGTGCCAAATTCCTGAGCTTGTCTGCCCTGTTTATAGTGTCTAGATGTCTCTAGAGCCCTCAGGAGACCCACTGTTTGAGGCACTGTTTACTGTGGCAGTCAATGAGATCCTGCTGAGATGTGCATAAGCTTAATCTCTTGAATGACCTCCCAACTCACTTTGAAATCTCTTAGCCATAAAAATTCATTTGTATTTAATATTTCCCCCTTTTGGTCAAGGTCTTTTTCCATATGCATTGCTAGTTGGCACTTGATAATAATCACTCAGTGCCAGGGAGGGTCATCCCTGGGAGTCATGTCCTATGCCAAGGTCGGGGGAACATCCTTTACATGCTGAGTTTAGCTTAGAGAGAGGCCATGAGCAACAAGGAGGCCTTCAGGAGGTAACTCTTAAGCAATATATAACACTAGGCTAAGTTTCAATTTCACAAGAAAAGGTTCATAAGAACATTCATCAATATCAAGAGCCTGGCATAATGGTCTGTCTTCCTTCACTAGGTACTGCCCATGTACTTGGGGGACACTTGCCATTCTATTAGAGAATGTAGCAGGACTCCCCAGAATGGGAATTCAATATTCTTTCGATTATTGTGTAGGTCTGCACCCACTGAGACAAATGCCCGAGAAACACATGATAAAGTATTTTTAAGACCATGGCTTTATAACACAGTGGGTGTCCATTGGGCAGGGTCCAGGATATTTCCTAAGCTCACGTGCAGAACATCGGCAGAGTTTTCTCATTGCTCAGACCCAGAGAAGGTAAATACTTGGTTCATCCAAGGTGGGAATTTTGCCGGGTAAACGTGGCAAATATTAAAAGTTCAAGGAATTCAGGATATCTATATCCTGGCCATTTTCTGATCAGGATTTCCTAGTCTTCTCACCTGTGAGCCACCCAATAGCCTTCTGATAAATTCCTTTCTGCTTAAATTAACCAAAGTTGATTTTTGTTGTTTGAAACCAAGAATCTAAATTAATACAGGTAGTGAGCAATTTATTCACTTAAATAGAACACTTAGATTAAATAATGGAGGAAATTAGAGTTATAAAACAGATGTAAAGGTTATAAACTTTGTCAATATAGAATAAATTAACATAAATAAAAGAAACAGGAAATGGGAGAGGGAAGTGGAAGAAAGTAAGGATGCTAATTTCTTCATTGTTCCTAGCTGGGAATTAACAGTTATTAAAATGGAAACATGTAGTTTTAAAAACATAATAACTAATAATGTTTTTCATAATCATAAGTTTTAGAGTGATATTTTAGGGAATACAGGTAAGGAAGCTTAAGTTCAGATATGATAATTGACTTAACCAAAATCTAACAGCTGGTTCATTCAATCAAAAATTCAACAAATCCACCTGCTAGTAGCTAAGTATTTATGCTCAGTGTTGGGCTTGCAATGGAGGAAGACCCAACACAGTCCCTCACCTCATGGGGCTTACAGTCTAGTGGGGTAGTCAGACATAAGCAATTGAACAAAGACATAAATATGAAATAACAACTCTGATAAATGCTGTGAAGGAAAAGAACAGGGCACTCCAAGAAAGAATAACAGGGAGGTGGAGGCCCACTTGATACAGAATGGGCATGGGTGACATTTTACATGAGACTTCGAAATTAGGAAGGAGCCAGCATTCCAAAGGTCAAGGGGAAGACAGACAGAAGGGACCAGCACATGCAAATATCCCAAGAAAAGAAAGGACTTGGGCTGTTGGAGGAAATGAAAAATGATGAAAGTACAATGAGTGGGTAAGGGGCATGAAATGAGGTTGAAAAAGATGGGAGAAGTGAAGTCACAGAGGGCAGGCTTGTGTGGACATGGGCTGGCATTCAGTTTTTCTTCCAAGAGCAAGGGAAAGTCTCTGAATAGTCTTCATCAAGGGAATGTCATGATGAAATCCACACTGCATAAAGACTGCCATGGCTGCTCAGTGGAGAGTGATTTAGAGGGCTGCTAAAAGTAGAATTGGGAAGATAGGTTTAGAGCAGATGTTCACAAGAGAAATGACATTGGGTGAACCTGGTTGATTAGAAATGGAAAGAAGTAGATAAAATGGAAACATATTATGGAAGTAAAGTCCAAAATCTTGGTGTTGGTTTAGTAAGGAGAGATAAGGGAGAGAGAAAAAGCAAGAAAGGAAAGTGTAAAGAAAGAGGTCCTCTCATCAGTGTCTATGAAAATCCAGTACTTAGAGGCAGACTAGAAGAGAAGGATCGAGGGAGGGAGGTATAAAATCAGCAGCCAAAAGAAGAAAATGCTTTATAGAGGAGGGAGTTGTCAATTTTTTTCACAGTTGCTACCATGCCAAATAAAATGATACTGAAGAGGGTCCATCAAATTGTTTAATCTGTGAAAACAACAAGAGCAGTTTTGTGGAGAAGTAGGGACAAAAACTAGACAGCTCTTTTGAGTAGTTTGACAATAGTGAGAAGCAGAGAAATGGAGCAATTACTGAAAAAAGATTGGGTCAAGGGAGGAATTTGAGGATCCTTGTATGATCTAGTAGAGAGGCGAGACTATGATTCAGGGAAAGAAGGAGAAGACACGCAGAAAACATGTGAAGGGAAGGTGTGATAGGACAGAAGAGTGAGGGTGTAGATGGTTTATGGACATGGTGATGGAAAGATAAGGGTGCTTCCATTCATGGCTTCTGTTTTCTCAAAGAAGATAAGTTTATCAGCTGAAAAGTAGTTGGGAGAAATGGAGGAAAGCATGGGAGGTCTGAGGAATCAAACAAGCTATAAAATAACCACTGCAGAAGGAGGGAAAGCATGCTAATCTAAGGCATGAGGGAGGACTGCCACATAGTATAATGTGGCAACACCCAGGGGTTTAGGTGCAGACCCACCCAAAGAAGGTGAATACTTGGATTCATCCAGGGTGGGAATTTTGCCAGATAAATGTGACAAAATATGGAAGAGTCAAGGAATTCAGGATATCTATGAGGCATTGATTATAATGATGCATCATGGACTCTAAGTTGGTTAGTAAGGGAAATAAAGGGCAGGAGGGAGCTATAAGACACAGAGAAAGGGTTATGGATAAGGACCAGAGAGCTCAATGATACCAAAGAATTGTTACAGCAGGAAATTGAACAAGACAACTCAAAGCATGGGAGGAATGAAGAATGGGGTAATTGGAGTGGTAACTTTGGAAGCGTTATAATATAAGCTATATGCATCAGGAAGCAGAGCTAGAAATAAAAATTATATGACTAACACTTTGGATGGATTATTAATATGTATCAATAAAATTGATTTGCTAAAAAAAACCTCTATGACTAAATTATAAAATGCCACCTTGACTCTGGGTGGAGGTAGGGGCTGCAAAAATCAAGTTACTGATTGGTAACATTGGTGACAACTTTTTCTCCCCCTGGAGATGCCTCATTAGGGGGTATGGAAACCCAACTCAAGAAGAAGACTGCCAGGGTAAGGCTGCAAGGTCTACCAATGGAAGTGCCCTGCCTGGAAGGAAGGAAGACACAGAGAGGAGGAAGAGAGCTAAAGAGGAAATATACATTAAATCAGCACCTATTATGTGCAAGACTTGAGAGCCACTCACCCAGCTAAGGCTCTGCCACTTGTACACTGCACAAAGGTACCACATTCAACATGTAGATACCATAGCTTTTCATATTTTGTCTAACAATTTTCTGGCAAATGGCAGTAAAGTGCCTTGTTCTAATTATCAGCACAGTAGGACCATTTTCTATCATGTAGAAATACAAATCACTTGAGGAAGGGATGGATTCTTATAATTCACATAAAGGTGCCATGTAGAGATGAGAAAACTGAAGCCCGAAGAAGTGAGGTGACTTGCCCAAGGCCACACAGATCAGTAAGTTACAACCTGCCTTTTTAGAGCTTCACCCCATACTCCACCACTGAACTGTCCGTCTTCTCATACCTTGTGTTTTCTAAGTAATCCATAAACACAAAATAGCCTTTCTCCTGTTTACCATATTGTATATCCCTTTAGCATGATCCGAATCATCAAAAATCATTTATAAAGCAAATAACTTAGCAATTATCTGGTGGCACATTTGCTTCCAAAAAATAAATAAATGAAGATCAAGTTAGAGTTAAACAACAGTTTCATCTCATCGACTAAGCTTCTAGCTCTGTTTCTTGAGGCATATAGTTTTTATTTGGTTGACTTATGAATTTCACCCTAAAGATTTATTTGGCCCTCTATAAAGAGCATATGAATTAATATTCAGCCGTGAAATGAATCTTTTTTCATTTTCATTTTAGTGGAAATCAATTTGTTAAAATATTGTTGAGTGCAATTTGTTACTTATTCACTCCCACTTTTCTGCTCTAGTCAAGGTATTTGGAAATATCTATATAAACACTTTCTGTCAATACTACCACGATTGATGTTGCCAAGTTACTGTAACTGTTATCTCTGAAAGCACTATGAATTATATCT
>JAQZBX010062107.1:0-16970 GCA_029593785.1 Cabassous unicinctus
TTACCAGGAGGTCCCGGGGATCGAACCCTGGTCCCTCGGTCCCTCCATATGGTAGACGGACTCCAAACCTCTTGAGCCACATCCGTTTCCCTCTGCCACCCTTTTGGTTGGCAGAGTCCTCACATATGCCCAGCTGCCACCATGCAGCCTTTTCTACATCCACTTCCCAGTAGTGTCTTCCTGAGGTGAAGCTCTTCACAGCCATCACCGTGACACTGAAGTCCAATGGCTCTGGGTTATCAGGGACATCCTGGAGGACATTTCCAGATCTTACACTTCTCAGATCCTCAGATAAGACGAGACAGGGATAAGCAGTTTCAGAATCCAAAGTTATATATCTTTGGAATATTATTAGCATTTGGCTCACTACCGTTATTTTGCATAAACTCGGGTTTGTGATATGGGCAGGCTCGAGACACTGAAGCACTAATGACCAATCATTTCTTTAAAATTCTGCTCCTCTACCTGAATCATCACCATCCTTTCTTGCTCTTCAGTCAATATGCTTTTAGCTACTTCAAGTTTCTCCCTCAATGTGTTCAATATCTCCTGGAATAACTTCCTGTAATTCACAGCAGCCTCTTGTACTCCACACACCATGTGATTCCTGTGCTCTTGGGACAGGCAGCACTTGACACAAAGGGTGACTTGGTCATCATCCCAGAATAGCTGTGATGGTGCCAGGTGTTTTGCACAGTAATAATCTGGGATTTTTCATTGTAAATGGGGGCTGAGCGTTTTGGACACCCTGGCATATGTTGCTAGTTGGAGATGCGACTGTTTGTTTCTGCTGTGGACAGGAAAAAGATGGGCCACTTTCCTCCATGTTCTGGAGCAGACAGGCTTGGCAGCTGCTATGCCCACGGTGGAGCATCAACAGCCCGAGGAGACAGTTCATCCAGGCACAGCGGTTTGGCTCATCCTAGACTCCTCAAATCAAACCAACCTGTGGGATCCCTGTGTCCTCTTTCTTTGTAGTCCTAAGTATTTCCTTTAGGGTAAACAGCTGGAACAGCAGAGACTGAAGGGCTTTTATCTGTTCAGTTGCTTCCTCAGCCTCTCTCTCCATCAAGTAGACAGCTGGGAAAAGTTTTAAATCCTATCCATACAGTAAAGTGTTCATCACACTTCAGCTAATTCCGGGTCCCACCCCCAGAGGCTCTCAAACCAACTTTTTTTAATTTCTTTGAAGTCTCTTGCAAGTTGAGACTAAATGGCCAGCTGGACCTTATTGCAAGTAGGGTTTCCAAATGCCTTTTAGCATCTCATCTTGATTGGTAGAAGAGAAGAAAAGCATTCCAGTCCTTCAATGAGTATTTATTCATTAACATGTTATCCAGGTTGGACCCTGTGCTTCATGTAGTGTTGAGTGATGTGGTAATAAGGAAGGAGGTGAAGTAATTTTTCTTACAAAGTAGTGATGGTCATTAAATGGAAATATTTGCATTTTTTGTATATTATTTCTATCATTTCTCCAAGGCACTGTGGACTCTTTTCTTAAAGAGCATTAAGACATGAAGTGATCACAGTAAACTATAGAGATAGGTTCATTGTGTTCATGGTGCTGTTAAATCTATGGAGAATGCGTAGCAGTTCTGATGACTAAGTCATAGAGTAAATATTGGGAGTCCACAGAATCTTTAAGTGAGCTTTCAATGAGGTGAGTATAGACCTCCATGGTTGACATACTCACCCATCTTTCTTCACATACGTGGGATATTTTAGGACTCAGTGACCTTTGAGGATGTAGCTGTGGACTTCACCTTGGAGGAGTGGGCTCTGCTGGATCCTTCTCAGAGGAACCTGTACAGAGATGTGATGCTGGAAACATTTGGGAACCTTTCCTCGATAGGTAAGGATGACATCTTCCTTCACTTAGTTACGTAAGTATTGCTTACTCATCAACACATTCCAAAATTTGGAATATGGAAAAGGTAATATATGGGTAACAGGCATGGTCACAGCCATCTTGGACCTAGAATCTAATATTATTTCCATGACAGTGAATATCTAGGTGTTAAATTGCTTTTCTTTCTGTCTTGAGTAAGAGACTTGTTCTTCTAGTGTCATCAGTGTGAGTATTGTCTTAATTGGTTATTTAAGGAATAGTGAAGGTGTTTGGGATAGTTTTACTGTATTTATTAAATTCCTGCCATTTAATCCTTTATTTCTCTTATGTTCTGAAACAGCTAAACACATCAACATCTTTCTTTGCTTACATGTATCTTCTGTATAAGATTATTTTCACTTTTTTTTTTTTCCTCAGATGATGAGACTCAATTTAAAACCAATGGATCAGTTTCTCACCAGGATATGTTTGGGCAAAAGATGTGCAAGGAACAGATTGTAGCAAATTTCACAAGAAATGATCCCAGTGTTTGCGTTTTAGGAAAAAAATGGCAGTACCTTAACATTGAAAATCGACACAAAAATCAGGCAAGACATCTGCGGTAAGTTGTTCTCAGAAGAGAAAGCGTTATCTCAAGAGAAAATCTTAGTACATCATGGAATTTTAAAAACCAAACAAAACGCATAAGCCAAACTTCAAATTTATTTTCAGGGAATTTTCACCAAAAATATTTTCTTTCTGGAATGTGACAAGCGGGTTCAGTGTTAGAAATGTAACTCACTTGCAAACGAGATCAGGAAACCCCACATGAGAAATACTTTTAATAATGGTTAGGGTCTCATTCTATTCTAGAGCATTCAGAATGTTTATTGTACTATCAATCACTTCACACAGGGCAGAAAACTACTTTCACAGAAAATGATAAAAATAATCTAATACTTAATAATAGTAAGTTATTAATAAACATACCGATAATGTGCTTTTCCCTTTTTTGCAGAAATCATATGGGGGATGTTGTCTATGAAAATGAAAGTGGAGAAACCTTGTGCAAGGTTCCAAATCTCCATCTGCACAAGAAAGCTACTCCTGGAGTAAATCCATATGTATGCAGTTTGTGTGGAAAGGTCTTCATGCATCATTCCTCCCTTAAGCGGCACATCAGGTCTATTACTATACACAAAACACATGAATATCAGGGATGTGGGAAGGTCTTCAGACGTGCCTCCTCCCTAAGATCCTATGTGATAATTCGCAGTGGAAAGAAACTGTATAAATGCAAAGAATGTGGAAAAGAGTTCATTTATCCTGCATCCTTCAGAAGACACCTGGTAACACACACTGGAGAGAAACGCTATGAATGTAAACAGTGTGCTAAAGCTTTTGGTTGTTCCACTTCTTTTCGAAGACATGAAAGAGTTCACACTGGAGAGAAGCCTTATCATTGTGAACAATGTGGAAAAGCCTTCAGTTATCACCATTCCTTTCGAAGACATGAAAGAACTCACACTGGAGAAAAACCCTATGAATGTCAGTTTTGTGGGAAAGCCTTTAGTTCACATGAATCCTTCCAAGGCCATGTGAAAATGCATGCTGGAGAGAAACCTTATGAATGTAATCAATGTGGTAAAGCCCTCAGCTGTCCAAGTTCACTTCGAAGACATGAAAGAGTTCATACTGGAGAGAAGCCTTATGAATGTAGGTATTGTGGGAAAGCCTTCCGTTGGCTCCCATACTTTAAAGGACATGTGAGAATGCACACTGGGGAGAATACCAGTGAATGTAAACAATGTGGTAAAGCCTTCAGTAGACCTGCTTCTTGTCGAAGCCATGAAAGGACTCACACTGAAGAAAAGCCCTATGAATGTAATTACTGTGGGAGAGTCTTCCGTTGGCATACATCCCTTCAAGTTCATATTAAAACACACACTGGGGAGAAGTTATATAAATGTGAAAAGTGTGGGAAAGCTTTCAGTTGGTCCACATCCTTAAAAAACCATGATAGAACCCACAGTGAAGAGAAACCCTATCAATGTACTCAATGTGGGAAAGGCTTCAAGTGGCTCTTATCCTTACAAAAACATGTGAAGGTGCACATTGGATAGAAACCATAGAAATGTGAAAAGTGTGGGAACGCCTTCAGTCAGTCCTCATTCTTACAGAAATATATGAGAACTCATGCTGGAGGGAAGCCACATGTAAATAATGTGAGAAAGCCTAATGCCAATGAAATTATGTAGAATAGTTCCAAAAATTCACACCATGGTAGAAATAATTTTTCTATAAATAGGTGGTCAGTGAAAAATTTCACTTGGTATTTGTTGGGCTTTTCTTATTGGCCTTGAGTAGCAGGAAGTGGATATCATTTACCAGTTATATGTATTCTACCATTTCCTTACTAATAGGCCATTGGCATGCATTTGCAAATAGACAATTTTAATCAAAGAGTATATTCTTATGTGAGTTATTTTCATCTTCTGTCCTTTGCTCTTTGTCCTTGCTTCTGAACAGGATTTCAGTAATAGATTTCCAGTTAAGAAGTGAGGCCTGCAGTATGACAAAGTCTAGAATTGGAGATGGCTCTCCTGGATTGTATTGTGTAACACACTATGAATAACATTGGGTAGTACATTTTCAAGAACTCAGTTCCTTTATGTTTCTAACTTGCATAAAATTTGGAAGGCAGAAGTGAAAACCGTTACTGAGATTTAGCCATCATACAGGAGCAAGATAGCTGCATAGGCACATAGTGGACACCAGCTTCCAGTTCATTTTCCTGATTTCCTGCCCATCAAGGACCCTCATTTCCTTGCCCATCAAGAGCCTCTTCAAAACCATCACCAGTTGCTTGACTTCCATTTTCTCAGAGGTGTACTCTTCCACAAAAATCTCCACTTAGCTCCACATGAATGATATATCTGAAGTTGCATTTTCTTGCACACCCCAATGTGTCTAGCAGGCCACTGATCCCAACTGTCACAGTTGGAAATATTAGTCTCTGAACCCTTCTATTTAGATTGTATTTGTATGGAAAGCACCATATTCTGTTAACACTGCTAGTGGCTATATGTTCTTAATTCAACCAGACAAAGAAACCAGGTGGGAATTCATTCCTCAACTCCACTGTGGGGTGACTGCTCTGAGCCAGCCCTTTCATGTGAGAAAAACCACCTTTGTCATATCAGCAGATCGTGGGTGGTTCCCACCACTTGGCAGAATGTAGTATGTGTTCAGTCATTATGTTCGACCATGTGTTTTAAAAAATGTCCACTTTTTTTGTAAAATAAAAGCTACTGTAGATGTTTCTTAGAAATATACTATTAATGGTCTTTTCAGATAAGCTCAATACTAACAAATGTTCTTGTCTTTAATTTTTATTTTGCTGGGAGAATATGTTAAAATATCTCATTGTGGTTATGGATTGTTGGATCACCTTTGTAATTGTGTGAATTTTCTGAGTCAATATTACCAGGCAATTGTGGTTCTGCTCTTTTTCTTTCAGGTAAATTTTAGTTTAAAATTTTACATAGTTAGAATTTTTGGGTTTAAAATTACTTTTTCATTCTTAATAGCAAAAACTTGTATCATGCTTTTGTCATTCCCCTCTAGTCAAAGACCACTAGGATCACATGTATAGTTAAATTGAACTGGGTATTTGAATTGTAATCAGGATGAACTAACTCATAAAAGACTGTGTGGTGTATCCGTAGAGGGTAGTGATAATGCTTTATTATAGGATTTGTGCTTGTGTTAGGTGATTTTGCTGAGGACTCAGGGAAGCAAAACTTGGCTCTGTATTCGATGCTCTGAGGAAGTGAGTGTAATTCTGTGACTGGTTATCATGTTTTTTTCTCAATCACAAGGCAGAAAGAATGCTGTGCAGCTAGAAATAATTGGGATGGAAGGACCAGTCAATCATATTAGTAAGAATGGGGGAAGTTTGTTTGTTTTTGTTGTTTGGACTGTGTCTTGTTTTAGCATTTTTATTTTAGAGACAGGATTACAGCATGCTTCTGTTTTGTCTTGATATATCAAGGTCACTTGAGTAGCCTTGTGTGATAAACAGAGATATCTTGACCTACTGGGGAGTGCCAAGCCAGCTCCCAATTGTCTGGGGCTGCTGTTGCCTTTCTCACTTATTATCTAAACTGAAATGTTTGGATACTGTTTTCTATAGTGTAACTCAGTTAAAATATATAAATTCATTTACTGATTAGTAAAACCTGTAAGATAAATACTTAAAATATCTCCTTTTATGTGTCAGCTCAGTCTTATATGTTTGGGTAATTTGCCAGAGAGCACAAACCTAGCAAGGGAGGAAGAAAGGATTACTATTCAAATGAAGCTTTTCCAGCTCAAATATCGTATTCTTTACTCTAGGCTTTGGGTATAGAGGCATCAGTCTAGTAAGTTCTTGCAGTCATGCTGCTTATATTTTTTGGGGAAAAAAGACAACATTAACAAATGGGTAATGCTTTGTGTTTTAAGAAGTAAATAAGGGTTTAAAGGAGAGTACACTCTGACAAGAAGGATTATAGGGAATGCTGAGTGTGCACTGTATCTTCCCTTTGCAGGATAGGGGGCATCAGTGAGTGAAGATGTCACCACAAATTCATTTATATTTCCACTGTCTTATATAAACATTTCAGGATGACAGGTATGTTTGTAAATAATGGGGCGTGATACAGAGTCCCGCATTCATGAAGTTAATAGTAATGATACCCCATCAAACTAAAAGAATAGGCATGGTGAAGCTTCAGTTTTGCAGTGGTTAAGAATTTTAGGGCATATGATGTATGATCATGAATTTGGTATCTGGAAGTTAATGCTTCCCATTGCTTTGGACCGCAGAGTATGGGTATTTGTGTTTTAATATCCTTATGGAAAAATTTTAAATTGCCTCATATATTTGTCCAGTATGATTTTGCATCTACACAGACTGAGTGACAGGACTTGTACCTCAGAAGATCATGGAGTTCCTATCCGTTTGAGAACGGTTATGGTCACCTGAATCCTTATGAGCAGAGTGACGTGTATACAGTTCCACTCTGATTTCTCACTTGAAACACTGCAAAGAGCTCTTTAGAGAGCACATATCTGGGAAATAATTAAGGAGAGCTACATTTTGAAAAACATCCCAATTGAGTTAAAAAGGGGGTAGGTATATTTCACATCTACAAATAGAGAAAAATTTAATGCCTTTTAATAAAAGGAAGTAATGGAAGCAATTTGTTTTAATGATCCAAAGATCCCCAAGAAAGATTTTCAAAAATTCACAGTTAACATTTCCCCAGGCTTAGACTTCCAGCCCAAGGTATGGAAGAGCAATAAAAGTAACAGCTTTGTCTTTCATTAAAAGAGCAAATGAAATCCAATCTTAGCCCATTTTTTAAAGGCTAACTTACTTGTAGTTTTATTTGGTAGTTGTTAGTATTCTGAACCACATGGATCTTAAATTCTTTTGAAGGATTACAATAAATAAATTCAAAACTAATGGGAAAATATGTCATAGTGAGGAGATGGGGAGGAATATATGTGTGTATAAGACAGCTCAGAGAGCAAAGGAGAAGAGTAAAACAACCATTTCACGTAATGCAGGAAATGCAGGAAATTTGATAGCTAAATTAGTTAAAAGTACAAATGTACCTTTGGAGATACTGCAGGCTTGGTTTCAGACCACTGCAATAAAGCAAGTCACGTGAATGTGTGTTTTTGTTTCTCACGGCACTTAAAGTTATGTTTACACTATTGCTAGTCAATTAAGTGTGCAATAAATACCATTATGTCAAAAAACACAATTTATGTACCTAATTTAAAAATATTTTATTGCTAAAAAGGCTAACCATCATCCGAGTCTGAAGTGGGTCATAATCTTTTTGTGGTGGAGGGTCTTGCCTTGATGTTGATGGCTGCTGGCTCTCCAGGGGGATGGTTGCTGAAAGTTGGAGTGGCTGTGCCAATTTCTTCAGATAAGGCAACAGTGAAGTTTGTTGCATCAATTGACTCTTCCTTTCATGAAAGATTACTCTGTAGCATGCAATGCTATTTGATAGCATTTTACCCATGGTAGAGCTTCTTTGAAAATTGGGTTCAGTCTTCTCAAACCCTGCTCCTGCTTTATCAACTAAGTTTATGTAGTATTCTAAATCCTATGTTGTGGTTTCAGCAATAGTCACAGCTGCTTTACCAGAAGTAGATTCCCTCTCAAGAAACTACTTCCTCTGCTCATCCATAAGAATCAACACCTCATCTGCTAAAGTTTTATCATGAGATTGCAGTAACTCAGTCACATCTTCAGGTTCCACTTCTAATTCTAGATCTCTTGATAATTCCACCACATCTGCAGTTACTTCCTCCACTGAAGTTTTGAACCCCTCAAAGTCATCCATGAGGGTTGGTATCAACTTCTTCTGAACTCCTAATAATGTTGATATTTTGTCCCCTTCCCATGAATCATCTATAACGGTTAATCCTTTCCAGGAGGTTTTCAATTTACTTTTTCCAGATCTATGGAATCTGGGCAGAGGAATCACTATCTTTGGCAGCTATAGCCTTATGAAATGTATTTCTCAATAAAACTTGGAAGTTGAAATTACTCCTTGATCCATGGGCTGCAGAATAGGTATTGTTAGCAGGCATGAAAATGACATTCAACTCTTACGTCTCCATTGGAGCTCTTGGGTGACCAGGTACATTGTCAATGAGCAGTAATATTTGGAAAGGAATCTTTCTTTCTGAATAGTAGGTCTCAACAGTGGGCTTAAAGTATTCAGTAAACCGTGTTGTAAACAGGTGTACTGCACCCAGGCTTTGTTCTTCATTTATAGAGCACAGGCAGGGTAGATTTAGCATAATTCTTAAGAGCCCTAGGATTTTCAGAGAATGGTAAATGAACATTGGCTTCAACTGAAAGTCACTAACTGCATTACTCCCTAACAAGAGTGTCAGCCTGTCCTTTGAAGCTTTGAATCCAGGCATTGACGTCTCTCTAGCTATGAAAGTCCTAGGTAGCATCTTCTTCCAATATAAAGCTGTTTCATCTCCATTGAAAATCTGTTTGGTATAGCCACATATCTTAGCGAGATCTTCTGGGTAACTTGCAGCTTCTACATCAGCAGTTGCTGCTTTACCTTGCATTTTTATGTTGTGGAGATGGCTTCTTAAACCTCATGAACCAACCTCTGCTAGGAGAATTCAAACTTCTTTGCAGCTTCTTTCAGCCTTCATAGAATTGAAGAGAGTCAGGGCCTTGCTGTGGATTACAGTTTAGCTTAAGGGAATGTTGTGGCTGGTTGGATCATCTATCCGGGCCACTAAAACTTTCTCCATATGAGCAATAAGGCTTTTTAACCTTATCATTCGTGTTTTCCTTTAATTTCCTTTTAAGAACTTTTCCTTTGCATTCACAACTTGGCTAACTGTTTGGTGCAAGAGGCCTAGCTTTCAGTCCATCTTGGCTTTCAATATGCTTTTCTCACTAAGCTTAATCATTTTGAGCTTTTGATTTAAAGTGATGTGTGTGACTCTTCAACTTGAACACTTAGAGGCTATTGTAGGATTATTAACTGGCCTGATTTCAATACTGTGTCTCAGGGAATAGGTTGGCCTGGGGAAAAGGAGAGAGGCAGGGAAACTGGTAGGTGGAGCAGTCAGAACTCATTTATCAATTAAGTTTGCTGTCCCATATGGGCATGTTTCATGGCACCTCAGAACAATTACAGTAGTAACATCAAAGATCACTGATTCCATGTCACCATAACATAATAACGAAAAAGTTTGAAATATTGTGAGAAACCCCAAAATGTGACAACAGAGTCATGAAGTGAGCACATGCTGTTAGGAAAATGGTGCCAATAGACTTGCTCAATGCAGGGTTGCCACAAACCTTCAGTTTGTAAAAACTACATTAATCTGCGAAATGCAGTAAAAGAGAAATGCAATAAAACAAGATATGCCTGTATTTCAGAAACCCCTCAGTTTACCCAGATACATTCAAGGACATGTGAAAATGCACACTGGTGTGAAACCCTATGAATGTAAACTGTGGAAAAACCCTCAATTCTCCCAGCTTAATTGAAGACATGAAAGGACTCAGAGTAGAGAGAAGCCCTATGAATATCACATTGTGGGAAGGCCTTCTGTTGGCTCCTATACTTTAAAGGACCTGTGTGAATGCACCCTGGAGAGAGAATACTAGTGAGTGTAAACAATGTGGTAAAGCACTCAGTACTCCCAGTTCATGTCAAAGTCATGAAAAGACTCTCAGGAGAGAAGCCCTATGTATGTAAGTATTGTGGGAAACTTGTTGCCACACATCCCTTCAAGTTCATGTTAGAACTCACACAGGAGAGACTCTATAAACATGAAAAATATGAGAAGGCTTTCACTTGGCCTGCATCTTCAAAGACCATGTGAGAAAACAAAGTGAAGAGAAAGCCTATCAATGTGGAAAACACTTAAAGTGGTTCTTGTACTCAGAAAAACACTTGAAGATCCACACTGAATAGAAACCCTATTAATGTGAAAAATGTGGTAAAGCCTTCGCTTGGTTCTTATCCTTGCAAAAGCATGTGCGAACTCACATTAGAGGGAAGCCCTATCCATGTGAATACTGTGAAGACCATGATGATAATTCACATTATTTTAAACATTCCTGTAGATTTTTCCCAGAAATTTCACACCATGTCAGAAATAATTCTGTCAGAGTACAGTGAAAACTATTTTGTTGAGATTGTCTCTTACTCATTCTATATCATTATGTTCAATCATACATGATTAAAATCAATGTCCATTTTTAAAAATAAAAACTTCTGTAGATGTTTCTTAGAAATAGCCTATTACCAGTGTTTTTTAAAAAGTTCAATAATAGCAAATGTTCTTGTCTCGATTTTTAATTTACTGAGAGAATATGTTAAAATATCCCATTACCATTAAGGATAGTTGGATCAACTTTTAAATATGTGAATTTTAAGCATTTTACATTCTGAGTCCATATAACCAGACACCAATTGGTTCTAATATTTTTCTTTCAGGTAACTAATTTTTAAAGTTTTTATACAGTTAGAGTTTTTGGCTTAAAAATAACTTATTCATTTTTAATAGCAGAAACTTAATACCATGGTTTTGCCAGTGCCCTCTAGCCAAAGAGCACCAGGATCATGTGTTGTCCCAATTAACTGTCAAAATCAGGACGAACCCATGTCAAAGAACTGGGTGCTGTATCTGAAAAGAGAGTTTGTATAACAACTTCTAGGATTTATGCTTGTGTTAGGTGATTTGGTTGAGGATTTGGAAAAGCAAGACTTTGCTCATTATTGGATGGTGTGAGGAGATAAAAGTAACTCTCTGATTGGTAATTATATTCGTTCTAATTCAAAAGGCAGGAAAAAAAAAAATGCTGTGCAACCAAAAGTAACGAATAAGAAAGGACCAGTTAGTCGTATTAGCAGTAAGGGAAAATGTTTGGTCACCTTTGTGGTTTAGACTCTGCCCTGCTTTAGCGTTTTTCGAGACATGAATACAGAGTGCCCTTACTTTTGTCTTGATCCATCAGGGTCACTGAGTAGCCTTGTCTGTTGATGGAGGTGTGTGGAACTGTTTCTCTTCAACAGGATAAGACTTGACATAATGGTGAGTTCCAGGACAGAGCCCTACTTTCAGGGGCTGCTGGTGTATTTCACACTTCTATTAATAGTAAAATATTTAGACACTGTTTTAAGTGTTTTCTATAAAGTATCTCAGCTGAGAATATAAATTCGTTTGCTCCTTATGAAATAAATACTTCTATCTCCTTTTATGAGTCAGCAGATGCCTGTATGTTTAGGTAGATTGCAGATCACAAAAACCTTGCAAGGGAGAGACAGGATCGCTGTTCAGATCAAGCCTTTCTTGCTCAGACATCATATTCTTTACTTGATGCTAATTTTTGAGCATCTCTTTTATGCCAGCTGCTCTTGACTTGACAAGGTACACACCTTGGTACAAAATTCATCGACATACTCTAGGCTCTGGATAAAGAGGCATCAAATAAGTTTTTGCAGTCTTGGTGGTGATATATTTTGTGGGAAGAGAGAGAATAACAACTGGTAATACTTTAGTTTATAAAAATAAAATAGGGGTTGGGGGAAATAAACTGGCAAGTCAGATAACAGGGAATACTGGGTGTGTGTTGTACGTATCTTCTCTTTGGAGGGTAGTAGCATAGGTGAATGAAGATGGCCATCATTAATTCAGTTATACTTCACCATCTTATATGTCTTAAATAAACACTTTCAGGAACTGCTTTGGTGTGTTTCTAAATTGGCTAAGCTTCATTTTTGCAAAGATTAACATTTCAAGGCATGTGATAGATGATCATGAGTTTGGAATGAGCATCTGGGCATTGACACATCTCATTGATTTGGGCCACAGAGATTGGGGTTTTGTGCAGTGTCCTTGTGAAAGGATTTTAAGTTGCGTATATGATTTTGCTGGTAATACAGATTGTGTGACACAATTTACACCCCAGAAAAGCATGGAGTTCCTGCCACTTTGAGGAAGGGTTGTGGTCATTTACACAAGTCATGGGTGTTTCTTGTGAACAGAATAACATGTATGCAAGTCCACCCACATTTCTCAGTTATCTAAGAAATAATTAAGGTTGGTTGCAGATAGAAGGTATCATTCTGAGGAGTTTCTCTAGTCAGTCATGACAGCAGTATACATGATCCTCAAACAGGGAAAAGGTTCGTGCCGCCTTGCAAACAGAGTAGCTGGAGTAGCTTTTTGTTGTCGTGACCTACAAATCCCCCAAGAGCCCATTTTAAAAATACACGTATCATATCCATAGGCATAGACTTCAGCATATGTTAGGGAAGAGAAAACAAAGTAATGGATTTGTGCTTTATTAAAGAGCAAATGAAATCTGAAACTCTACTGAAGTGTGGTACAACATTTCTTTCCACCACCTCAGGATCCGT
This sequence comes from Cabassous unicinctus, assembly GCA_029593785.1. Taxonomy (NCBI): domain Eukaryota; kingdom Metazoa; phylum Chordata; class Mammalia; order Cingulata; family Chlamyphoridae; genus Cabassous; species Cabassous unicinctus. The sequence goes on from JAQZBX010062107.1 coordinate 12,805, forward strand.
AGGAGGATTTAAAGGACTGGGGAAGAAGGAATTGTGCCCCAACAGACCTTTCAGGGCACCCAGTCTTAAGTTAGGACTTAAGGCCACGCCTGCCCTCGCCTCACACACATCTGAAGGAGAAGTGCGAGTTAAGGGTAAACATCATTAGGAATCCCCATCAATCCTATTTGGAAAATTTCTTTTTGGCAACCCCAGGTGGCTGTGATTTGAGAGGGTGGAAGAAGCAGTAGAAATACAATATCTGGGTACCATATCCCTACCAGGCACAGCAACCCCAGCTTTCACAGAAACATCAGGTCCACACACAAGCATATCCACACATCTAAACTCCATGATGTCACAAAGAAACCCTGCGATGGCCTGTCCACAGGAGTGCATGTGAACACACAGGCACTCACGACGACTGCCCCTCAATTGCTCATCCATGTTCTCCCCCAGTCAGGCATGATTTCAGCTACACATGCTAACCACGGCCTGGCCTAACCCCACATTGCCTGCCTCAGCCCACAGCTCCAAGTTGTGTGTTCAGAGTCTCCACCGTAGAGGTGCATGCCCACTTCTTCCAGGTACCCAGCCTACCCCACAGAGTTCTGGGAAATGGGAAATGTAGATCTCAGAAGCAGCCTCTTCAGATTCTGGGAGCTCTTCTCTTCAGATGGCTTCCAGCATGCCACATGAAGCACCAGCAAACAGGCCATGTCCAGGAACTTTTCTGGGCTGGGATTCCTTTAGGAAACTGATGATTTGATCTCTCCTATTTTTTTCCGGGTCCTGGGTCTAAGAACTGGCAAGGTTTGACCCATGATGCTCCACAGTTCCAACTTTCTTGCAGAATCTAATGAGATTAACCCCCAACAGGGTAAAACAAACTTTAAAATTATGTTCTTTTCCAAATGTAATTAATGCTTTAAATCTTTATTGTGAAAATATTCACCAAAGAATGCACTGTGGCAACTTTTAATAAGAATAACAGTGCAAACATCCTTGGATTACCATCAATATTGATCATTGGTCTTGTTTAGAGCTGGTTGTGTAGATTCTCCTGATATACCTCTCCCTGAGCTCATCTGACTTGTCCCACACATGAGTACTCTTCTGATTCTTTGATTATTCTTCACACCTTGACCAGCTATTACTTTCATTAATAAAGAAGTGTTTTACCTCTTTAGAAGTTTCAATAAATGAATATTAATGGGACTACACTGAAATGGACATTCTGCTTTTTGTGTTTTTTTCCCTCAGTTTGTTTCACACTTGGTGTCAGAGGCTCTGGGCCATGCAATTTTCTCTTCCATTCCAGTGCTTCTGATGTTTGGACTTTTTCAAGTTTAATTTTTTGTTCTTGCAAAAAATACCCGTTTTCATTCTTGTATCATTCTCCAAGTGCAAAGGGACAAAAAAATTCACACATTGGAGAAAAATTACTAGGTTATAGATTCATGGCCAACTTCAAATTTACTGCAAATGGCAACGGAGTATATAAATCAATGCTCCCACCACCTCTGCAATTTTATTTTTATGGTATGATTATCAATACTTGGAATTAGATGCTTTACTAACTTTTGCCCTTCTCAATGGCGTGAAATAGGATCTATTTGAGATTTTCTTATTACTAATGAGGTTGACCTTTTTAAATATGGTCTGTTTTGTGAAGTATATTTTGTTCATTTTCCCAGTTTTCAAAATTTCTTTTGTCGTTCATTTTTACTCTGATCACTCTTATAAAAAAGTGATCTTTTTATATTTGTGAGTGTTGTAGATATTTTCCTGCCAATTTGTCATTTATTGTTTAGCACCCTTTATTTTAATGGAGTTGAATTTGTTGCTCTTTTCTTTTGTGCCATACTTTTTTTTTGTATTCATATTAAAAAAAATTTTTTTTTTTAATTTTTGAAGAAGCTTTAGATTACACAAATGTTACATCACAAATATAGGGGATTCCCATATACCACATCCCCTCCCTCTCCCCTCCTACACTTTCCCCCATTAACAACATCTTTCATTAGTGTGGTACATTTGTTACAATTGATGAACACATAGTAAAGCATTGCTACTGATCATGCACTATAGTTTACATTATAATTTACACTTTGTGCCGCATAATTTTATAGGTGTTGACAAAATGTATAATGGCCTGTATCCGTTACTGCAGTGTCACGCAGGACAATTCCAATGTCCCAAAAATGCCCCATGTTACACCTATTCTTCCCTCTCCCTTCCATCAGAACCTCTGGTGGCCACTGTTTTTATATCAATGTTACAAGTTCTTCCATTACTAGAATAGTTATAAGTTTACTTTAGTACATAGTTGCATTCCCCCCTTATGTTTGTTCATTTCTCAGTCTTGAGGATTTGGGGATGGTGATGCCCACTGTGTTTCTGATTGAGACGGGGCTTAGATCCCATGGGGCAGATGAATGGAACTGTCTTGCTTCTTTTAATATATGAGAAAATTTTCCTTTTTCTTACACAATTTAATCCTGTGCCTCTACTTCCTGAACATGTTCTGATTTTCTCTGTTACATTTAAGTCTCCATAAATTGACTTTTGTCCATGGAATAAATATGAATATAATGTATTTTTCCAATTTAGATGATAATATATCCCTGTCTCTTGTATTAAAGAATAGGTCATTTCTGCACTGCTCTGTCAATCATCAAATTTCCATATACACAGAGATCCTTTCAAGAATCTTTTCCTTACCATTAGCCAATTTGTTTATCTCTCTGCTAATACTATACTCTCTGGCTAACAATCATTTTAGGATTCTTGATCTATGTTTGGCAAGCCCTCACCCTATTCTACAGAATACTTTGGTTATTTGTAGACATTTTATGTTTCTCTCAGGTTTGAAGAAGTAGATTTTGATAAGCCTTAAAAAGCCTAGTTTGGGAATTTAAAGATATTTTTTACTGATTTTATAAAGACATTTAATTCTCTTTGGATAGAGGTGACATCTTGGTGACATTGAGTTCTCTTTAACAATATGTGCCTTCATTCCAATTATTTCATTCTGTGTTGATATTTTCCAATGAGATATCTTTGAATTTTGCCATTTGGATCTTTTAATATCCTTCAATAGATTTATTTAGTCATGCCTTACATTTGGTGTTTTATAATATATACTAGCTTTAAAAAAAAAAAACAGCTTTATTGAGATATAATTCATATTCCTTTCAACTCACCCTTTTTATGTGTACGAGGCAGTGGGTGTTAGTATTTTCATTGATATGTACAAACGTTATCACAGTCAATGTTAGTACATGTTCATAACCTCAAAAAAGAGGCTATTATCCTTTTGTAGCCCCATCCTACACCCCAGTCCTAACCTACTTTCTAACACTCTAGATTTTTCTGTTCTGCACATTTCATATGACTGAATCAACTATTTGTGGTTTTTGAGGCTAGTTTCTTTCCATGAATATAATGTGTTCTAGTTCACTCATCTTGAAACATGTATCAGTATTTCATTCCTGCTTAATGCCAAAAAATATTCCATTGTATGGAGATAACACATTATGTTCACCTGTTCATCAGTTGACGGACATTTGGGTTGTTTCCATCATTGGCTATTATGAGTCAGATTGCTGTAAACATTCATGTGCACATCTGATATGTGTATAAGTTTTCATTTCTCTTGTGTCGGTCCTAAGGAGTCAAACTGCTGCTGCTTATGGTAACTCTTTCTCAAATTGTTTGCAGCACTGCCAGGCTGTTTTCCAAAGCAGTGGCACCATTTTACCTTCACACCAGCAGTTATGAGCTTTCTAATTTCTCATCCTTGGAAGCACTTTTATTACCTAGTTTTGATTCTAGCCATCCTAGGGTGGGAAGTGGTATTTCATTGCAATTTTGATTTCATTTCCTGGGTGATTAGTGGTGTGGATCATCTTTTTATGTGCTTATTGCCCAGTTGTATTTCTTCCTTTGAGAAACGTCCAATCAGATACTTTCCCCATTTATTAATGGGGATACTTGTCTTTTTATTATTGAGTTATAAGTGTACTTTTTGTATCCTGATGTAGCACCCTGATCAAATAGATTATTTGTAATTATTTTCTCCTTTTCTGTTGGTGGTCTTTTTGCATTCTTGATGGTATCCACTGAAACACAAAAGACTTAATTTTGAAGAAGTCCAAATCTTTTTTTTTTTTTTTTTTTTTTTT
>JAQZBX010062108.1:0-16967 GCA_029593785.1 Cabassous unicinctus
AATAATTGCATCCCAAAATAGCAGGATATACTTTTATTTCAAGTGCTCATAGATCCTTCTCCAAGATAGACCATATACTGGGTCACAAGACAAATCTCAATAAGTTCAAAAATATTGAAATTATAGAAAATGCTTTCTCTAATCATAAGAGAATGAGCTGGAAATTGATAATGGATGCAAAAAGAGAAGTTCATAAATATATGGAGATTAAACAACACACTTAGATAATCATTGGGTCAAAGATGAAATTTCAAGAGATTTCAGCAACTATCTTGAGACAAATGAAAATGAGAACACAACATATCAAAACCTATGGGACACTGCAAAGACAATGCTGAGAGGGAAATTTATAGCCCTCAATGCTTACATTAAAAAAGAAAAAAGTGCTAAAATTGAAGCTTTAGCCACACACCTGAAGCAACTGGGAAAATAACAACAAAGTAATCCCAAACCAATTTGAAGTAAAGAAATAGTTAAGAGCAGAGCAGAAATAAATGAAATCAAGAACAAAAAAATTAGATAAGTACAAGAAAACCAAAAGTTGTTTCTCTGAGAAGATGAACAAAATCAACAAAACCTTAGCTAGACAGACAAAGAGAAAAAGAGAGAAGATGCAACAAAATAAATTCAGAAATGAGAGAGGGACATTAGCACTGACCCTGCAGAAAAAAGAGAGCTCATAAGAATATACTAAGAACTGTGTATCAGTTTGGCTGTTTGACATAGTTATGAATTCCAAAAAATTGATATTGGATTATGCTTGTAAACTGGTCTGTTCATCTGGGCATGATTAAGTTATGATTAGGGCTTTCATTGGACCACAACAGTAGGGCATTGAGCTCCACCCCTTGGTTGGTAGGAAACCAAAAATAAAAGTCATGGCAAAGGACAGACTTCGAGTTTTGAGTTGGAGTTCTGATACTGGAGATCTGATGTGGAGTCTTGAGCTGGAACCCCAGAAAGTAAACAAACACAGGATCTTAGTAGTGAGGAATGAGAGAAGGCCCCAGGAAAAGAGATGAGCCATTCGCCTGACACACAGCTGGACTTGTGGAGAAACGCAAAGGTTAGAGAGCCTCATAGTCTACAGCTGACCTTGTGGAGCGAATAAGCAGCTGAAGATGGAGAGAATCAAGCCCCAGGAAGAGAGGAACCCAGGGAGCTGGACCACTCACAGAGTTAGTTATGTTAAAACATAAACTTATGTTTTATGGTGACTTTATAGCCTGGTAACTTTATGGCCTCTACCCCAAATAATTACCCTTTATAAAGACCAACAGATTTCTAGTAGTTTGCATCATAATCCCTTTGGCTGATTAATACAAACTGTATGTCAAAAAATTAGACAATGTAGAGGAAATTGACAAATTCCTAGAAACATATAAACCACATACATGGACCCTAGAAGAAATAGCTGACCCCACCAAATCAACCAATCACAAGTCAAGAGATTGAAACAGTTATTACAAACTTTCTAAAGATGAAAAGCCTGGGACCAAATGGCTTCACAGTTGAATTCTACCAATCATTCAAAGTTGATCTAGCACCAATCTTGCTCAATTGCTTCCAAAAAACTGAAGAGTAAAGAACACTACAAAACTCAGTGTATGAAAGCAATTTTCACCCTCATACCAAAATCAGATAAAGATACTACAAAAAAGAAAATTACATACCAATATCTTTAATGAATATAGATGCAAAAGTCCTCAACAAAATACTTGCAAATAAAATCCAAAATCACATTTAAAAAATTATACATCACAATCAAGTGGGTTTTATCCCAGGTATGCAAGGGTGGTTCAACACAAGAAAATCAATTAGTGTAATAAACCTCATTGAAAAATTGAAGAAGAGAAATCACATGATCCTTCTCAATTGATGCAGAAAATGCATTTGACAAAATACAGCACCCTTGATACGATCTCTCCAACAGATAGGAATAGAAGAAAGTTTCTCAATATGTTAAAGGGCATATAAGAAAAACCTACAGTTCACATTTTATTCAATGGTGAAAGACAGAAAGCTTTCCTGCTGAGATCAGGAACAAGACAAGTGTGCCCATTGTCACCACTGTTATTCAATATTTTTCTAGAAGATCTAGGTAGAGCAATTAGCCTAGCTAAGGAAACAAAAAGCACCCAAATAGGAAAGGAAGAAGTAAAATTCCACTATTTGCTAATGGCATGATCCTATATCTAGATCTCCTGAAAATCCACAACAAAGCTACTAGTACTAATAGACAAGTTCAGCAAAGTGGTAGAATACAAGATTAATAAGCAAAATCAACAGTGTTTCTGTACACTACCGATGTGCAATCTGAGGAGGAAATCAGGGAAAAAATTCCATTTATAATAGCAATGAAAACAAACAAATATTTAGGAATAAGCTTAGCCAAGGACATAAAGGACATGTATTCAGAAAACTACAAAACATTTCTAAAAGAAACTGAAGAAGGCTTAAGTAAACAGAAGGATATTCCATGTTCATGGATTGAAAGACTTAATATTGTTAAGATGTCAATTCTACCCAAACTGATTTACAGATTCAATGCAATTACAATAAAAATCCCAACAAACATTTTTGCAGAAATGGAAAAATGAATTATCAAATTTATTTGGAAGTTTAAGGTGTCCAAATAGCCAAAAATTCTTTAAAAACAAGAACGAATTTGGAAGACTCTCATTTCTAGACTTAAAACATATTACATAGTGACTGTGGTAAAAAACAGCATGATACTGGCAAAAATGTAGGCACATTGATGAATTGAACTGAAGCAAGGGCTCAGAAATGGTCCCTCACATTTACAGTCAAGTGATTTTTAACAAGGCGTTCAAGCCCTCCCAGCTGGGCCAGAAGATCTCTTCCACAAATGGTGGTGGGAGAACTGGCTATCTATATCCAAAAGAAATGAGACCTCTATCTCACATCTTATACAAAAATTAACTCAAAATTGATCAAGGACCTAAATATAAAAGTGAGAACCATAAATCTCTTAGAAGAAAATGTAGGAAAGCATATTCAAGATCTTGTGGAAGGTGGTAGTTTCTTAAACCTTATACCCAAAGCATGAGCAACAAAAGAAAAAATAGATAAATGGAACCTCTTCAAAATTAAACATTTTTGCACCTCAAAGGATTTTGTCAAAAGGGTGAAAAGCAGCTGACGCTATGGGAGAAATATTTGGTAATCACATATCTGATAAGGGTTTAATAGCTATGATATGCAAAGAGATCATACAACTCAACAATAAAAAGACAAACTACCCAATTTAAAAATGGACAGAAGCCTTGAAAAGACAATTGTCCAAAGAAATACAAATGGCAAAAAACACGTGAAAAAATATTCAACATTACTATCAATTAGGGAAATGCAAATCAAAACTACAATGAGACATCATTTCACACCTATTAGAATGGCGACTATTAAAAACATGGAAATCTGAAAATGTTGGAAAGGATGTGGATAGGAATGCTTATTCACTGTTCGTGGGAATGTAGAACTGCACAGCCATTGTGGAGGGCTGTTTTGCAGTTCCTAAGGAAGTTAAGTATAGACTTGCCATGGGACCCCACAATACCATTACTAGGTTTATATCCAGAAGAACAGAGAGCAGAGTCATGAAAAGACACCTGCACATCAGTGTTCATAGTGGCTTTATCTGCAATTGCCAAAAGTTGGAAACAACCCAAGTATCCATCAACTGATGAATGGATAAACAAATTGTGGTGTATACACTTGATGGAATATAACCCAGCAGTAAGAAGAAATGAAGTCATTAAGCATATGGCAACATGGCTGAACCTGTAGGACATTATGTTGAGTGACTCAAGCCAGACCCAAAGGGACAAACATTGTATGATTGCTCTATGATGAACTAAATATATTGTGTAAACTTATGGATTTAATAATTAGAATATAGGTCACCAGAAAATAGAAGGAGGGTAGAGAATTGAAAGCTGAGTGTTAATCTGTGCAGAACTGATAAAAAGGATGTTTGTAAATCTTTGGGAATGAATAGAAATAGTGAAAGCATGTCATGGTGTCTGTAACTAGCAGAGCTATTATATGGGTAGGACAGGGGTTGAAAGGGAAAGTCTAAGTTTATGTATATTACCAGAAGGAAAGCTAAAAGCTGTAACATGGGACTGTATAAGATAGTAAAATCTCATGTAAAATATGAATATGTGTGATATTGCATATATAAGACAGTTTTTACAAAATATAAATACAAATAAACTAGAGAGAAGGAAAAAGAATAGCTCTGTAGGATGGCGGAAGCATGGAAAGATTGATAGGTGATGAATTTTGTTTGTTTGTTTTTTGTTTACAGTTATTATTGGAATAATGAATCTTCCCTAAGAATAGCTGAAGTGATGGATGCACAAATATGTGATTATACTGAATACCACTGAGTGTACACTTTGGATAGATTTATGCTGTATTAATAAGTATCAATAAAATTGATTTGTTAAGAAAAAAGAAGACACTGGGTGAACATAAAAATTTCACAGCATGCAAAGAAGAGTGACAGTTCTTATGGAATGAAAGACACAATGGATGAGATTGCAAATACATGAGATGCATAAAACGGCAGACTCGAAATGGCCAATTAAAGAATAAGTGATTTAGAAGAGCATCTGAATTGGAAAAGATAGAAGAAAGGAAAACAGAGAAAGAAAAAAAATAGAAAAATTGAAGTGGTTTCAAGGAATTGAATGACATTGCAAAATGCACAAACATGCATTTGGGTGTCTCAGAAGGGAAGAGAATGGAAAAGCAGCAGAAAGAATAATTGAGGAAATAATCACGGAAAATTTCCCAACTTTTGCCTAACATGGATAATTCTGCTATGAACATCAGTGTGCAGACGTCTATTCATGTCACGGCTTTCAGTTCTTCTGGGTACACCTAACAATGGTACATAGGTGTAACAAAAGAAAAAACCAACACTTTTTCACCTCAAAGGACTTTGTCAAAAGGATGAAAAGACAGCTGACTTAATAAGCGAAAATATTTAGCAAGATAAGGCTTTAATATCCATGATTTAAAGGATAAGAGAAGGAGACCATACAATTCAAAAATAAAAAGATGAACTCTCCAATTATAAAATGGGCAAAAGTCTTGAAAACACAAATGTCCAAAGAAGAAATATAAATGGCAAAGAAACTCATGAAAAAATGTTCAATATCACTAGTGATTAGGGAAATGCAAATGAAACCTAGAAAGAGATATCATTTCACATTTATTAGAAGGGCTGCTATTAATAAGTCAGAATGCTGTAAATGTTGGAGAGGATGTGGAGAGATAGAGACGCTTATTCCCTGTTGTGGGAATGTAGAATTGTACAGCAACTGTGGAGAATTGTTTGCTAGTTCCTAAGGAAGTTGACTATAGACTTGTCTATTTTGTTTTTCCTGATTTCCTATGAGTTACTTGAATGTTTTTAAAATATTTTGGATCCCTGTTTTAATGTTTTTCCGTATACCTAACTGTACACTTTTTAAATTGTTGCTCTAGATGGTATACATACTTTTGTATACATAGAAAAGTCCTCATTGTTTACTTGTATCAAAATTTTACCAGTTCAAGTAAAGGGTATACCCTTATGTTCCTTTGCCTTCCCCCATTTATTATGTAACTGTCTTTAATATTTCCTCTATAGATATTAATAACCTAATCAGATTGTGTTATCATGCTGCTTTAATTGTCAAACGAGAGAATTCAAGAGGACAAATAAAGTATAATGCAATTAGCTATATATTACAATTTAATAGATCCTATCCAGTTGTATTGCAATTATTTATTAAGATTTTTATTTGTTTACTTTTAGAAAAATTTTTATTTATCCCCCCACAGATGGTTCTCTTGTCTGTCTGCTCATTGTTTGCGCCCCTTCTCCAGGAGGCACCAGGAACCAAACCTGAAACCTCACACATGGGAGGCAAATGACCTGAACCACATCACTCACTCTATTGCATTTAATTGCCATTGTCTATTTAGCTGCTCATTATTTTTTTTTAACTGTGGGAATATATATTCAACAAGAATTTTCCCATCTTATCCACTGGAAAACCCCCATCCAGTGACATCACTCCTCTTTACAAGGTTGTGGTACCTTCATCAGCTTCCAAATATTCCCATCTCCCCAAACAGAAACCTCATACCCACTAAAGATTAATTCCCCATATCACCTGTCACTTCATCCTTTGTCACATGTATTCCCATTTCTGTCATTGTGGGCCTGTATATTCTCTGATACTTTTTTTTGTATTACCATGGATCTTAAATTATCATCTCAAATCATTAATAGTCATATTTGCTTAGATACAAACTTAATTTCAAGGTATACATTAACTATGTTCCTATACTTCTCTGGCCCCCATATTTATGTAGTACTTGTCACAAATAGTTTGTTTATACATTATGCACCCCACACCACTGTTTTATCTTTACATTTTATGTATTTGCCTTTATACGTCCGGATTGAAATAAAAAGTAGCCTTAACAAACCATAAACACAATAGAATTCATGTCACTGTCCTTGCTAGAGATACTTATTTCTTATATGGCTTTGATATATTGTCTTTCAACCTAAAGAACTTTCTTTAGCATTTGTTGTATGGTCAGTCTAGTGATGATGAACTCCCTCAGATTTGTTCATCTGGGAATGTCTTAATCTCTCCGCACTTTTGTAAGTTGTTGTTGCCAGATATAGAATTCTTGGTTGGCAATTGTTTGCTCTCAGAACTTTAAACATGTCATTCCCCTGCTGTCTTGCCTCTATGTTTTCCAGTCAGAAATTGACACTTAACCATATTGCTGCTCCCTTGTATATGAGACATTGCCTTTCTCTTGCAGCTTTCAAAATCCTCTTTATCTTTGACATTCAGCACTTTAATTATAAAATGCTGCGGTGTGTGTCTATTTCAATTTATCCTGTTTTGAGTTCATTTATCATCTTGGATGCATATTGTCTTTCATCACATTTGGGGATTTTTCAGCCTTTATTTCTTTGAATATTCTATCTGCTCCTTTCTCTCCTTTTTCTATTCCTGGGATTCTCAAAATGTGCATAAAAGTGTGTTTGATGGTATCTTACAGATTCCTCAGGCTGTGTTCACTTTTCTTCATTATTTCTTCTTTCAGCTCCTCAAATATAATCATCTTATATTCAAGTTCACTGATTCCTTTTTCTGCCAGCTTCCATCTACTGTTGTAACCCTAAAGGGAAATTTTAATTTGTATTACTGTGGTTTTCAGCTCGGTTTGGTTCATGTTCATAAATTCTGTCTCTTTACTGACATTCTCTTCATGTCCATCTACCATTTTATGGTTTCTTTAGTTCTTCCTCCATGCTTTCCTTTAGGTCTTTGAGCATATTTAGGAACATTTTTTAAAAGGTCTTTCTTTGGTATATTCCATGTCTGGTTTCCTCATTGATAGTTTCAATTGCTTTATATTTTCTTCTTTTCATAGTCCATCACTTCCTGTTTCTTTTTATGTTTTGTAACTTTTTGTTGAAATGTGTATTTTGATACTTTATTGTGTTATTGCAGAAATTTTTACTTTGAGGTCTCTGCTTTTTAAGTATGTATCCAGCCAGTATTATGACAGATTTCACTGAATGCCAGGAGCTACCAAAATAAAAGGAAAAATAAAATGACTTTCCCAGTCTTTGCAGGTGGACTTGTGCAGAAGTTCTTCTTCAGAATTTATCCATATATTGAGTTAGAAAATTGCTCCAGACAAAAATGTAGGGACCACCATAATCCTTTCTGGGCATGTGCCTTGAGCATGCATGTATGACCCTAGGAATTTCCCCATTGATGTGCCTACAATCTCACTGTGTTTTGTAGGAACTGCCTTCTACATGCAGAGAAATTTCTGGTATGGTTTCGGAGTTCTCTGTCTGCATGGAGGATTAAATTAATGAATTTACATGTATTTTTTTATATTTCTCATATGACTGTCAAAGAAATCCTTATTAGCAGAAATTTTTAGGGGAGGCCATTATTATTGATCACATTTTCCCCAGGTGAAATCACAGGAATGAAGACAAATAATTGGGCACATTTTTTTTTAGCTCAAGCTTTCATTAATTTGTTGTCCTCCTTTGAAAATCTTGACTTAATTGGACAATCCCATTTAATTTCTCCATATTGCATAATCCTATTTCCTATACAAATTTTTATCCACAGTACATACCAACTTAATTTCACTGCTCCTGGGAGCACTGTGTGGTCAAGGTTAGTCTTATTTCCACAAATATTATTTCCAGAATGTAGAAAGGTACAGCCACTGCGGAAGACTGTTTCCTAAGGAAGCTGAATATAGACTTGCCATGGGACTCATCAATGTCATTACTGGGTTTATACCCAGAAGAACTGAGAGCAGTGACCTGAACGGATATCTGCACACTGATGTTCATAGCAACATTATTCATGATTGCCAAAAGATGAAAACAACCAGGTGTTCCTCAACTGATGAATGGACAAACATTGTGGAGTATACACATGATCGAATATTATGTAGCAGTAAGAAGAAATGAAGTCATGAAGCATATGACAACATAAATGAACCTGGAGGACATTGTGATGGGTGAAGCAAGCAAGACACAAAAGCAAAAACACTGTATGATTTCCTTATTATGAACTAAATATATTAGTTGAAATAAAAATTTATTATGTGAAATATGAATATCCAAAGAATTGCATACATAAGACCATTTTTCTTTGAAGCTGAACAAATGTAAGTTAGTACAAAAAATGTTAAAGTCAGAAAAAAAAACCCATTATATTAAGTGAAGAAGACCAAACACAGAGTACTACATATTATATGATTCCAGTAATATAAAAAGTAAATATAAATCAATTTATAATGATGAAATGAGATTAGTGGTTATGTAGGTCTAAGGAAGGAATGCTAAGGGTGTGGAGTCTTTCTTTTTAGAGTAATGAAATTGTTCTAAAATTTTTTAAGTGAATGTACAACATTGTGATTATATTAAAAGCCATTGATTATACACTTTGGATAGATCATAGTGTATGTGATTATATCTCAATAAAACTGCTTAATAAACAAATAAATCATTGTGCAAGAACAGCCAGAAACAGCAGTTATGTACAGGAGGGGAAATATAGAGATTGAGAGGTGAGGAATTTTCTTATTTGTCTGTTTTTCATTATTATTTTTATGAAATAATTAAAATGCTCTAATAATGATTGAAGTGATGAACACACAACTATGTGATTATACCAAATGCCACTGATTTGACAATTTAGATGAATTGTTTACTTTATTAGCATGAATCAATAAAATTGATTTGGGAAAAAACAAGTAGAGTGATAGAGTGGATATAAAGCATGATCCAACAAAATGCTTTCGACAACAACCTCACTTCAACTATCTCAATATAGGTAGGATGAAAGTAAAAGGATTGAAAATATATGCCATGCAATTAATAAGCAAAAGGAAACAATAGCGTATTGAACATGATAAAGGCATATATGAAAAAGCCACAGCTAGCATCATACTCAATAGTGAAAGATTGAAAGCTTTCCTGCTAAGATTAGGAACAAGGAAAGCATGCCTGTTTACACAACTCCTCCCCAACATTGTACTGAATATTCTCACCAGAGCAAATAGGCAAGGAAAAATTAATAAAAAGTATCCAGATTGGAAAAGAAAAAGCAAAACTCTCTCTACTTGCACATGACATGATCCAAAGAATCTAGAGGAAAGCTGCTAGAGCTAACAAATTAATTCAGTAAAGTGGCAAGGAACAAGGACAACATGGAAAAAAATAGATTTATTTCTATACATCGGCAATGAACACCTGGAAAAGAAAACCAAGAAAAACCCCCATTTACAATGCCATGGAAAAGACTAAAATATACAGCAATAAATTTAACTAAGTATGTAAAGGACTTATACACAGACCTGTAGACTGAAAATGAAAAAAGATTTCTGAAAGAAATTAAGAAGACCTAAATAAATGGAAAGATATCTGGCAAAGAGGAGCAGCATTCAGGGAATAGAAGAGGAGGAGTAAGAGAACTTGGGTGTTTGCTTCAATGACATTACAGGTAAGAAAAATTGGAGATTATTTGGTTTAGAGAGAGCCACACTTGAGCAACAGGGAAGTTTTCAGGAAGGAACTGATTCTGTTCTATGAAAAGCTATTCATTTCACTTTAATCAAAACAATTATTTTTAAGAGATTTTTAATAGTTTCATTAGTTAAAAACTTATGACTTTATCATCTTAAAGGTGAAACAGACATAATGTTAACTTATTAATATATGTATAGATCCCAGGATATTACACCAAAGTAGAATAAAATTAAAATAATATTTTATGTAAGAATTGTTTTTTTCTTTTCCTTCATAGGAGGTTAGAACTACTTTGTTTACATAATACCTTAAAAATATAACCTTAAAAGCCTATCAACTATTAGGCCCTGGGGAATATATTACATAGTAAGTTTTTTATTTGTTTTAATTATAATATAGAAAAAACTTTTCATAGATTTCATGGATCTTTTTACGTACTGAAATTTAGCAATTGGGTTATTAATTATTTTCATCTCAAGGCTGTAAAATAGAATTGGGGAATTACATGACAGACTGTGCAAATCAAGGTTTATACTGAAATATTCCCTCTGTCCCTATCATTTATAATTCCAGGCCTAATAGACAAAATTCTAAATTAAAGTCACATCTCCCCTACCTTTTCACACCCAGCCCACACCCCAAAGTTTCTAGCCAATTTTAAAGAGTTGCTTGAATTAAGTCAAGGTTAGAAGACCCTGGGGGTAGGATAGGCTACAGAAAGATTATGAAAGTATTCAGGACAACCTTTTAAGGTGTTTTGTCCTTGAAATAATTTCTTTAGTCAGATTTTTATATGAGCTTTCTCATCCTGTTTGTTTTTTCTAAGTTGGACTCCAGGAGTATTCATTTACATATACAAATATAAGTGCTTGTTTAATTTTTAGCAAATTCAATAGTGCTCTTTCAAGAATTTTCATTTGTTAACTTAATATTACCATCCAGAGGTATGAAAATATACATTGAACAAACAGACACACACACAAACAGAAACATAACTTACCAATTTGCCTCATAAATCTCTTTTGTCATGGTTGTCTTCTGGTTTCCCATCATTTCATGATTTTTTTTACACCTTTTAAGATCTTCCCTGGGATTGATGTTGCCTGTAATATGCAATCTTGTTTTTAGAAACACATGCACACACAGATAATAAGTTTTTTTCTTTTTTTCAATTCAAGCTCACAAACCCCCTGAAATATTTCCATGGGTTAAGAACTGGTCTACCCAATTTCAGTCATTCACATATTAACTTTTTTGGCTAACTTAAAAGGCATCTACATAATGTTTCAGTAATCATAATTGTTTGTTAACTCTTAACCCTTGGTTACGTGGTTTTGGACTGAGAACTGAGTTGAGAAGGCTCATGCAGTTATGGGGCTCAGGGTCATCTTTGGCAGGTGAGCTGGGGAAGGAAAGTTGAGAGTCCTAACATGCTCTACTGAAATGTTAGGGTCACTTAACAGGCAAGCTTCTAGGTGTACCAGGCCACTTGAGAGAAATTCTGGTTTTCACGGCTGTTTAACAGTGTCTCCATGGTATGAGGCACAACAATTTTGAGAGCTGAGTCAAACACACAGACAGGGCCTGAGCTAAAGTCACAGGGGCCATGACCACACATGGGCAAGAGGGGAGGCCCTGAGTGACCCCATCCAGAGTCTGGCTGTAGTAGCCAATGGGGTGAAAATTGTCCCACATGCATTTCCTCCTTCCTCATTCATTTAGAGCTGGAAGGAAGCCCGAGGGGATGGGATTTTTATAGCCCTGGTGCCCAGTCTGGGATGCTGAAAGTTTGGGGCTAGAGAGTGAGAAAGCTTCAGGTTGGGAGTGTTTGGGGAGATCATAAAGTGTTCAGGCAATGGAAGAAAAGGAGTGGGCCCACAAAGGGCAATATCCAGTGAGCCTAAGAAATGCATCTACCTGTTCTTTGGTGGTGGGTTGGGGGAAGATAAGGATAACCTTGAGATGAGAGTGATCTAGTGAGAGTTTTCTTTTTGGAATTAATGCAACTTCTTTGGTATTTGCACAGCTGGAGAAATTTAACTCTGAGTTTTAGGTGTTACACAGCTTTTTAATTTCTAGAGAGTTACAAGGATAAACATAAAGAGTAAAGCACTTTAAAACTTAGGAACAACAATTAAAGTTTAAAAACAAATGTGACTGTGGCAAGATATTATAATTTAGGCCCTAATTTCCTTGTGCACATTTTAAAGATAAAGCTATTTTAGAAATAAAATGATAGAAAACTAACTTATATTGAGATTATTAACAATAGACCATAGCAGAAGTTTTACTTTGTTTGTTTCTCCTTTATATTTTTACTAGGCTTTTTTAGTCCTGGTCCAATGAGGCTCAGAGACAGAACAAAATTCAAGAGGAGAAGTTTGTTAGATCACCGGCATGGTAGGGGTCTGAAGTGAGACTTCAGCCTGCCTGCCCAGATTTGGTATTGCCTCATTTGAGCTGGTGTACCTGGGTGAGTTTACAGAATGGGTGCATAGAAATGGCACACATATATAGGATGGAACATTACTAATTTTTGCGCTTTGGGGAGGGAAAGATGGACGTGTTGGAATGTCAAACAGGACATTTTATAATCTTGGATATTCCGTCATTGGTTTTGAGATTTGTACATCCTGTTGGATTAGGGATGGGGTTGGGGGTTTTGCCCCATCTGTTATCAGAGCGGGGGACCTGTCAGCACTGACCAGGGTCCTGTGGGGTTATTTTGACAAATGGGGCTAACAGGCAGAATATAATTTACCGACTTGCCTTGCTTTCCTTTAAAGTTCCATTTTTTTTCTTTGATCTGTAGCTGACTGTATGTACTTTTTTATTTTATTTTATTTGTAAAGAAGCTTTAGATTACATAAAAGATGCATCAAAATTTTAGGGGGATTCCCATATACCCCAAACCCTTCCCCTTCCACACTTCTCTCCACTAGTAACATCTTTCATTAGTGTGGTACTTTTGTCACAATTGATGAACACATATTGAAGTATTGCTACTAACCATGGCCAATACTTTTCATTATAGTTTATACTTTGCACCACGCATTTTTACAGGTTTTGACAATATGTATATTGCCTATATCCATCATTGCATTGTCATTCAGAACAATTACAATGTCCCAAAAATGCCCCGTGTTACACTAATTCTTCCCGCTCCCTCCCCTCACAAGCTCTGGTGACCACTGCCTTTATATCCTTTGTACAAGCACTAATGGAGTGGCAAGAATCCCTAAAGTACATATATGTACTTTTAGAGAGGCTTCAGAACAAAGCAAAGTAATTGATAAGAAAAGTTGGTTGTTTCTATGAAATATCTTTAAAATACTTAAAACAATGACTAATAATGTTCTATTAATGTCTAATATGCAGAAAACAGTGTCAAATTTTACAAATTTGACAATGAAAGTTTATACAGCCTTTTAATATTTATATGAATATTTTATTCATACAAATTTAATTATCATAATTTTAGAAAATCTCTTTTTAATTTTAAAAACTCTTTAAACATTTTCTATGCAATTTACATCAAATGAACTTTTTTAGCACTTCATTTTTTTCAAGGTGAAAGAACAAATCTTTTGCAATCATTTGAATTAAAAAGATATTGATGTGCATAGGATGACCAAATACCTGAAAATAACTTGTTTCTCTCCCTGTTGCTAGGATGCAAAAAATGAATTATATGTAAATTTTAAGGTAATGACATGAAACCCTCTCTTGGTGCCAAATTCTGCTTTTGGTGGTTGAGAATATCTTGTAGAAGCAATGAAGTATGAAAACAAGCTTCAAGGAGTTGGCTAGACCTGCACAGAAGAAGCCCCTTGCTGTCCTCATGTCAACTTGCTTAATTAACATAGCAAAATTCCTACCCAGGTGTGGAGTTATCTGCCCCTTTTTTGACCATGCAAATTATGTGCAAGTGTGATTTCCTCAACATACTAATCATACAATTATATAACTAGCTATGTATGTTCATCCATATGCATAAAAGCTAATGCATAATCAAAGTAAATGCTAATTAGTAACTTAGGTATTAAAGCCAGAGTGAAACCGCAGCACAGAGAGTCAGGTCTGAATAGCTTTAGACCAACATTGGCTACTGTCTGCAGTCATAACAAATGTAAGTTCTATCTAACTCTCGTGTTAAGGCTTTTCCCTCTTGTTATCCCCAAAGGCCCAGCTTTTGGCCTAACAATATTCTTTATGGTTTGACTTTGAGAAAGCAAAATCTTAAAGTTGTTAGGTTTGAATATTATGTTCTTTTAAAAGTGACACAGGGAAGCAGATGTGGCTCAAGTGTTTGGGCTTCCATCTACCATATGGGAGGGCCTGGGTTCAATCCCCAGGGCCTCCTGGTAAAGGCCATTCCAGACCTGTGCATTGAGCCAGGACCATGTGGGGAGCAATGCAGCAAGAGGATGATGCAACTGAAAGAGACACAGGGGAGAGTCAAGGTGAGACATGACAGAAACCAGGAACTGAGGTGGCACAAGTGAGGGGTACCTCTCTCCCACATTGGAGGTCCCCAGGATTGAATCCCAATGAAGCCTAGAGGAGAAAAATGGGAAGAGAAGTCAGAAAAAGAAACAGACACAGAAGATCACACAGAGAATGGACACAGACAGCAAAAACAGCAGGGGGAAGGGAGGGGGGAAAGGGCAAAAAAAATAGTGACACAACTTGTTTTTCTTAATAAAGTACAAAAAGTTCTTTTGAGAAAACACAGGCTTTTAAATTTTTTTACACTGATTATTCTGGCGAAAAACACTTTATAAACTTTTACTAAATTGGACTAATTACTTAAGAAACATTGTCACTCAACAGAGAGAGAAGTAAATTTTTGTTTTTTCTTTATTTTTAAAGAAATTTTACATTACAGAAAAGTTATATTGCATTGAAAATATAAGGGATTCCCATATACACCATTCTCTTCCTCTCTCACATTTCCCTATTTATAATATCTTTAGTGTGGTACATTTGTTACTATTGATGAACAAATATTTAAATATTGCTACTGTAGTTAGTAATGTAGTTTACATTATGGTTTACACTTTGTACTGTACAATTTTACAGGTTTATAGTTTACATTATGGTTTACACTTTTATTGTACAATTTTACAGATTTTGACAAAATGTTTAATGGCCTGTATCCATCATTGTAATATCATGCAGAACAATTCCAGTGTCCCCAAAATGCCCCATGTTACACCTTTTCTTCCCTCTTCCTCCCCTCAGAACACCTGTGACCATAATTTTTATATCAATATTACAAATTCTTCCATTACTAAATTAATAAGTCTACTTTGATCCACAGTTGCATTCTACCCTTATGTTTGTTCATTCCTCAATCTTGCATATTTTGGAATACTGATGCCCACTCTGCTTCAGATTGAGAGGGAGCTTAGATCCCATGGGCAGATGGATGGAACTGTCTTGCCTGCAGTTGTAGATACGCTCTGTTCTTTTGGGAGGGGTATTATCCATCGTCACTGTTTTGTTTGTTGTCTTGGGTGAGTCTGATGAATTGAAGAGTAGGTAATGGCTGCAACTCTGATGAGATTCAGGGCTCAACTGGAATATGAACAGCCAGAAAATGTAAGTTTCTGGGACACATATTTAATGGCTACAGTCCTATTTATAGGTTCAAATAAAAGGGGCAGAAGAACCATGTATAGGGAAATTATAAATGAGTCTTACTCCATTGTATTGGGGATAAAGTTTAATTCCAAGTTAAGGCCCATGAATAAGGTGCTGATTTTCTGGGTTGTCTGCCCTGCCTACAGTGTCCAGATGTCTCTACAGCCCTTGGGAGCACACTTGCATCATTTACTGTAGCAGTCAGTGAGATCCTGCTGAGCCATGCATAAGCATAACCTCTGGAATGACTTCCTGACTAACTTTGAAATCTATTAGCCATAAAAACTCATTTGTATTTAATATTTGCCCCTTTTGGTCAAAGTCTTTTTCCAAATGCTTTGCTAGTTGGTGCTTGGTAATAATCCCTCTTTGTGGTGCCAGGGAGGCCTATCCTTGGAAGTCATGTCACACTGTCGGGAAAGCAGTGAGTTCATATGTTGACGTTGGTTTAGAGAGAGGCCATAATTGAGTAACAAGTTGGTTTCCAGGAGATAACTCTTAGGCAATATATATTACTAGGGATATTCCCCTGCCAAAGTAGTGCTCATGCAAAGTACCAGAAATCTGTTGGCTTTTATAAAGGATATTTATTTTGGGTAAAAGCTTACAGTTACAAGACCATAAAAAGCCCAATTCAAGTTTGTTTTCTCACCAAAGTCAGTTGCCATGTGTTGAAGCAAGATAATTGCTGATCTCTGCTGAGTCCCTCCTTCCCTTATGGGCTTCCAGTTCTCTTTCTCCTGGCATAGGGCTCATTTCTTCCCAGGCCTTCAGTATCAGTCTGACCTGCTCTGGTCTCTTCCCAAGTTCAGCTGCAAACTATCAGGTTAATGGCTCATCTCTCCTCAGCACCTCAAGATAAAAAATGACAGAGCTCTATTCTCTTCCCATGAGTCTACTTGAGTGTCTGCTTATATCAGACCCACCAGGGAGTACAGTTTCAACCTGAGTCATACCTTACTGAAGTAGTCAAATAAAAAAAAGCCCTCAAAATAATTTTAACAGGTAATCTAATCAAAGACCCTCAACTGAATTTAACATAATAAAAGGGTATCACAACAAGAGGAACAAATTCATTTACAAATATGATCTTTTCGGAATTCTTAAATAATCTCAAACTCTACACTAGGCTAAGGTTCAATTTTACAAGTATAAGCTTCAGTAGTACAAGCATTGATACCAAGGGCCTGGTGTATTGGTCTGTCCTTTT
>JAQZBX010062109.1:0-16970 GCA_029593785.1 Cabassous unicinctus
CAAATGTGTTATGCATGATGTTACTCAAAAAAAAAAAATCAACCTGAAGTGACTCATCATTACGGACACATTTTATTCTTCTATAGTAATGTAAGAGAGGGGAAATTTTTTTTTAAAATTGCCACGTGACCACTGGTGCACTGGATTTACTGAATTTTCTACTGGACTTGAGGAAGACATTTAGAGTCGCCTGAAGTCCCGGTTTCCAGACACAGAGTGCTATAGAGAACGTACACAGCTGTGCTTCACTGTTCAAGGAGCGAGTAAATATAACTGCTTTATCAAATCGCAGCTGTTAATAAAAAGCTTTGTGCTTGCTGCTTCTGTAAGTAGATCTCTGTTATGTAACCAGTTGAATCCCACTCACAGTCACTGTGTGGGTTCTCTCACGGTAGCTATGAGCTAACCTGTAATCAACAATCAAGCTTACTGGAGGGTGCAGATAAAAAGGCACCCCCAGAACTTGCTTCTGCCTTCTTGAGCCCCTAGAAGCACGCCAAGGCTTACCCCCTGGGAAGGGGTGAGAGGAGCAGAGGCTTGAAAAGAGTGAAAGTGTAATGTCAGGGCTCAAACTGGGGGTCCCAGCTCTTCCCTGTCTAAGCCGAGTGCCCCTCAAAGTCTCTTAATCTCCTCATTTGTTCATGGGAAGGAATTCTACTTCATTCCTGAGATTGTGAAAATTAAATACGGTATTAATCATGCAAGTACTTTTTAAGCTGGAAAATGCTAATCAAATAGTAGCTGTGGTTTTCCCAAATGCATTTCATTAGGTATCCAGTGGGTAATAGCTCTCAAAATTTAGGTGCATAAGCAATGAGAGACATATTTCTCAGGGGTGATTTTTCACTACATCCAATATTGCCTTAATTTATTAGTTACTTATAGTACTGATCGATTTACTGAATTTGAATCTATGCTGTATAGCTCTCAAATATGTATTTGGGTTGTTTTTATTTTTTGAGTAAAAACACGCATTTCTCAATTAAACGTTGTGGATACATCTAATTTTTTTGAATCATACAATATGTTACACAATATATTTGGCTCATAGTAATGCAGTCATACAGTATTTGTCCTTTTGTGCTTTGCTTGCTTCATCAAATATGTATTATTCCTCTACAACAGTTGACATATTTTCAGATCCTTTTGAGAAACCAGAAGTTGTCATTTCCTGTTAATAGGTCATGAACCATATGCACACACACAGCCAGAAAGATTTGTTTTAACAAATTAATTTTATTCTAGCTCTTTTGGGGAGTTTTCTGTATTTGGAATAGAGTATTTGATTTCAAATTTTTACAACATTTTAAGCAAATATTTTATTTTCATTGTGGATAGTAACAGTACCACCTTCCATATATGTAAAATATTAGAGTTTACAAAAGGGCTTTTGCGTGTAGTATTCATTATGAATACATGTGCCTGCCTGTTATTTTCCCGGCACTCTACAGCGTGCTCCGGGGCAGAGATTCCCTGTCTGTAAGGAGCTCACAGGCCGATGATTTCAGTAGAGGTGACGGGTGATAGAAGGGAGGGAGGCAGAAGGGGGTATGAGTTCATGGGGAGCTAGCCCGGCACCCTGCAGATTAAGAGACGTGTACAAGGGAGCCACTTGGGGTGCACCTGGGTGATGTGGCTTGAAGTGTTCCAGAGAGAAGGAATCACACGTGGGAAGGAAAATCAAAACAACTGCAAATAGTATCAGTATAACAGGAGAAAAGTAAGTTTTGTGGAGGACGGGTGGAGGGAGGAGGCTGGAAGGGAAGAGAATTTGGAGTGAGAGCGATGCAGGAACCAAATTCTGAAGACCTTGAAGGCCACACAAAAAGAGCTTGAAATTTACCCCGAAGCTAGTAGTTCACCCCTGAGGGAATCTTTTTTTTTTTTTTTTGAGTTAGGGGACTGGGGATTGAACCAGGACCTGGTATGTGGGAAGCCAGCGCTCAACCACTGAGCCACATCGGCTCCCCTGAGTTGGTTTTTTCATTTGTTTTGCTTCTTGTTGTTTTTAGGAGGCACCGGGAACCGAACCCAGGACCTCCCATGTGGGAGGCAGGTGCTCAACCGCTTGAGCCACATCCGCTTCCCCAGCCTGAGGGAATTTAACTAGCAGCCCTGTGCAGAACTGAGTTGCAGAATAGATGGCTCTAGATCGCTGCGGGCAGGAGGATGGAAGTGGGCAAGTGCAGAGCTAGAGATGCTTGTCAGGTCCAGGAGTTGCAGACTCTCCTGCCTGGTCCAGGCTGTGGATGTATGACTGAGACAGACCAGGTGGAGCGAAGGGGACCTGCAGAGCCCTGCTCCTCATAAACGAGCCACCCCTCCTCTGTGGGAGTTACTACAACCACGTAGACATAGAGGCCAGTGTTGCCAAACCTTCTGAGTCTCAAGAGAAGCTGTGAATCTGGACTTTTAGGAGATCTCCCTATTTTATTGCATGCAGGCTAGAGGCAGCCGTGGCTGCCAGTTTGCAGCCTTTGAACTAGGGAGTTGTTGTTATAATGAGGACTTGAACCCAGGCTTTGCAAGTTCAAGAGAACTTCATCCTTACCTGAGCAGTGGGAGGGAGGGAGGGAGAAGGACTTGAGAATAAGCCCCAAGTTTATAGCTTGGGTGGATGGAGGTTCCATTCATTGAAAGAGGGATAACACTTTGTCACCTTTTCCTAAATCCTTTCCTTACCCTGTATTTCCTTTGGAAATGTTAAGTTTGAAGAGTCTGTGGGATACACATGTGCAACTGGATGTGAGAGTCTGGAGCTTATAAATATACCCACGTTTAAGAATGAGTGAAGACGCTGCAGAAGAGAAAGAGAGAATGACTAGAGAGCCAGGAGAACAGAAAGATGAAAGGGAAAGCAGTTCAGAAAAGGGACGATGGCCAGTGCTGTTGAAGGCTAAGAGGTCAAGGAAGGTCAGGGCTTAGCAGCAGTCATTTGATTTCATAGAAAAGAAGCCACTGATGATGGTGGCAAGAGACGTTTAAATGGAGTCCTGAGGATAGAAGCCTGATGTGGATTTGGAAGTGGACTGAAGATGAGAAAGTGAAGACGTCTAGTGTAAACTGCCCTTTTCAGCAGCTGGATTATAAAGTGAAAGGCAGAGAAGAAAGAAGCGATGACAACTGTGTGTGCATGTGTATTTGTTCACTTGGTGGTGATCCATTGCATTGTGGACTTTTCTTTTTTTTAATCTTTTTAAAATTTTGTGTTTTTTTTTTAAACAAATCAGTTTTATTGGTAGACTGTTCTGATATGTGATGTCCTTCAAGAAAGAATAACAAAAGAGTGAGGGTGAGTAGGTGTTTTTGGATGGAAAAGGTTTGACTCCGTGTTTATGCAGAGGAGAATGTCCAGAGAGAGGGCGAGGGAGATGCTCTTAGACCAGGCCTCTTGACAAAGACCCCTGGTGGGCTTCTGGGAGCAGGTGGGAGGTTATCCTTAAGCAGGAGACTGGCAGGCATGGGAGAAGGGTGAGACAGGACGTGGTCCGTCATTGGAAAACTGGAGAAGCTGCAGGAATAGCTCCTGGACGGCTTCAACTGTGTGTGTGTACACGCACGCTCAGAGTTGATTCAAGCTATGGTTGGAGTTCTCCAGGTGAAGCAGAGATAAAGGGGGCAGGGGAAACAGGGATGTTGGCAAGAGAGGGGTCTGGGTAACTACAGACAGAACTACAGGTCCAGGTGGGGTGGATCATCTCAGTAAAGGTGGGGCGTCGTGTGCAAGGGTGTGGAGGACAGAGGTGGAGGTGAAGGTCCATGGACTTGAGATGATCAAGGACACGACGATAACCAAGGAAATTCACTCAGGATGGTGGCAGGGTTAGCAGTGAAGAGGAAACCCATTCTCCATGTTCCAAAGACATCAGTAAACGTTGGGGACTTACTTATCTGGAAGCCTCAGCAATAACAACAAAATGGGTAGAAGGTGCCATAGCCACTCATTATTTCATTAAATCCTCAAAACAACCCAGTGGAGTACAAACAAGGAGACTGATGAGCAGGCTGCGAGGGACTTGCTCGAACGATAGAGCTGCTCAGGAGGAGAATTGCACCTGGAATCCCAGGTGCCTTGACCCCCAGGTGGAGCTCATTCTGCTACCCCACCCTGCTTCTGCCCTCTCACAGACCCCCCAAACACCAGGCCCCTTCCTGCTGTCACATTTCTTTACTCTAAGGCCTCCCCTTCTTTCTTTTAGTATTTAATGACCGTGGCCTTCTATAAGGCTTTTCACCAAAACACTGTTATCACTAAGGTTCATGTATTTTTTTTTATTCTCTCTCAGTTTCATTGAGATATATTCACATACCATAAGAGTTCATGTATTTTACCTTATTTTTTAGCGGGTACTGGAGATCGAATCTGGGACCTCGTCCATGGGAGGCAGGCGCTCAACCACTTACCTACATGCACTACCATGTATTTTCAATGAACATAGTTGTCTTCAGTTCAGCTGCAGAAACAGCTAACTCTGTCATTGCAATTCTCAGATTACAAACATTACCTAGGAATTCAATTTCTGTTGCTGCAGAGAGAAATAAATAACCACAGGAACAGTTGGAAACATAAATTATATGCTGTGATATAGTACATTTCACTATCAGTTCTAATAAAATAATGTGATGTTAATAATATATGTCATGTTACTTATGTCCCGGAGAATGATCATACACTTTGATCATTTCTTGTGGGCCTCCAAGAATTGAAGAGAAGGAAATCATTTTAAAGATTTGTTTCTTTCTTAGAGTAGATTTCACTTCCCCATTACATTTTCCCTTATTTAATATTAAAATATTAAATTACTTTCTTTGCCTAATAAACTCACTATTCTTAAAGATCTGGCTACATCTGAAAAATGACTTTCTGTACATTTAATTTTATTTGAATAATTTAAAAATTATTCAAAACTTTAATCACTGTACTAAAAACATTTCAGGAAAGAGATGATTTGGATTCTCCCCACTTTGTCCCCCCCCCCTTTTTTTTGCTCTAATACTTCCTCTTTAAATGGAAGTGTACCACTTAGATCCTCTGTATTTTTGTTGTACCAATTTAAAATCAGAATGAGCTTTGGCAATATGAAATATTGATAGAGTTGTGTTTTTTAAAAACATATAAACCAAAGTTCTTAAGCAATTGAAATGTGATTAATCTTTAAATCCTTATCCCTAGAGTTTACTAGCTTCACTAGTTTGTAGCTCCCAGGAAAGGTGTAGAAGCTAACTAAGCCTTTTCTCCACTTGACAAGTGTCGCTGGAGCCTGTTAATGTAGACTCCGCCTTCCTCTCTAAGGCAATGCTCTGCTTTGTGCCCACAGGACATTGCTTATTACCAAGCCTTATCTGCCAAGAGGCTGCTGAAGGAGGCCTCCAGGCTCCCCCCGAGCCCCTCCACATACCAGGAGTTCTATGAACCAGAACTGGAGCCATCCGCTACTGCTAAACTGGACGATTTGCAGCGTTCTTGGGAAACCTTGAAGAACGTGGTAAGTCTTTCCAGGGTAGGGAGCTTTATATGCAGACCAGACACCAGTTTCCTTCGTGTCGCCTAATGAAACACAGGCATGGAGTTGACACATCCAGGGTGCACTTGAATGTCCTCTGTTGGGCCACCGAGGCAAAGCAGTGAGGAAGCGAATGTCGTAAGAAGATAAGGGGCTAGGAAACGTTTGGTAACATCCCTCTTCTTGTCTAGATCAGTGAAAAGCAGCGTTCCCTCTATGAAGCTCTGGAGAGCCAGCAGAAGTGCCAGGACTGTCTGCAGTCCATCTCCTCCAAAATGGAGGCCGTGGAGATGAGGCTCAACGAGACGCTAGAAGCTGGCAGGAGTCCAGAGAGCCAGATGGCTGAACACCAGGTAAAAATAGCTGTGACTTCAGTTTCCTGCATGAGTAAGTGGCTGTACCGTTCAGACCGGTCAGCTGTTGGGGCGTGTGTTTAGGTCGGGCTGACACTTTTTAAATAGATCAGTCACTGCAGTGTAAGTAAGATTCCACAGGGGGCTGGTTTCTGCCACCGCTTTCAGGGAGGACCTAAGCGGAAAAGAAAGTAATGCAGCCCTTGAACCTGAGTAAAGAAGTCTGTGCATTCAGGTTGCTTTTCTACTTTTACTGCCCAAAGCGTTTCCTTGGAGTTGCCAAATTATTTTTCTTTTTTTTGTAAGCCATTGTCGTAAGAATAAACTGTCACCCAAATCTGCCTTCTCTGGGTATCCTTTTAAGAAACTTACTCTGGCTGTGCCCAGCACTCGCCATTATTTCTTGGGAGAGCCATTCTCAGACTTCAGTGGGCAAAGGAGCAGTTACAGAATAAGGGTTCTAAGTTGTAATCTTGTGATTGTTCCTGACTCAGGTCATTTTTAAAACCTTCTGTCAATTGGGCGAAGCTTCAGCTTTACATGGAAACAGATGATTGCATTAACCTAACTCAGAAAGATAATGGAAAAAATGCGGCAATTTGAAATGAAGGCTAAGAAAGGTGCATAGATTAATATCTGGTTCATGCTTTAGCAATACTGTATCAGTGTGCTAACAACGCACAGTCAGATTTAGTGTGTTCACATAAATATCCAGAATTAACATGATATGGGACTGTGCTGCCTCCCCTTGCCCCCAACCAGACCCCAGAAACCCAGAAGGCACAGGGAGGGAAAGATATTTTTAGATGCAAATTGCCAGCTCTGAAAGCATGATGTGATAAGTGTGTTTATGGAGTGTGTCCAGAGAAATTTATCAGGTGTGAGAGTGAAACTCTGTACTTTGCCTTTCCTCTAATTCACATCTTTATACTTTTGAAACCCAGGACAGCCTTGGAATACATTGCCTGTTCCTATGTCATAGTCTGGGATAAAAATTGGAATCTTTGACAATATGGGACCTTTCAGTGTAACACAAGAATAGGAACATTTTATCCAGAGGCAGCATATTGAGAAATGGTGGTTTCAGGTCTTTGACCCTCTTGTAACTTCTTAGGACAGAAATCAAAGAGCCTATCATCCCACGTTTCGGCCTCGTTTAGGACTTTCTGCTAGCCCAAAGTCACCCATAATTAGCCTGGTTTTTAGTGGGGAGAGGTGCTGTAAACAGATAAGATTAAAATTAGCCTCTGTTTACCTGGACCAAACTAGTCGTGGGGCAGTGGGACTTGGGTTAACTCCTGTGGTGCTGGTGTCCTCTGAGCTCCAGCCGTCTTCCCCCTGGACTCCAGGCACCCAGGTCCTCCCCTCACAGTCCTCTCCCGCCGGCATCCAGTTTTCTCATTGGCAGTGCACCGCATTCTCATCTGAGGGGCTGCCCCTGTTGAGCCCATTTGCCCCCTGGGATTTTTTTGTCTTCCGTGGTCCTGCAGTTTCAGGAGTGGAAGGGTGCATCCCCACCTTGGAATACAGCTCCTCAGGCCAACTTTATCTTATTTACTTTTTCCCTTCTTTTTTAAAAGATACTTAGGTTACATAAATGTTACACAAAAATTATAGGGATTCTCATACGCCCCACCTCCCACACCTCCCACAACCTCCCACATAAACACCCTTCATTAGTGTGGCACTTTCATTGCAATTGATAAACACATCCTGGGGCTTTGCCACTAAGCATGGACCATAGTTCGCATTGTAGTCTACACTCTCTCCCACACAGTTCTGCATGTTGTGTGATGATATAAAATGGCCTATACCTGTCATTGCAGTGTCACTCAGGACCATTCCCAAGTCCCGAAAAAGCCCCCGTATTACACCTGTTTTTCCCTCTCCCTGCCCCCAGAGCCTCCAGTGGCCACTGGCTCCACATCAATGTTGTAATTTCTTCCATTGCTAGAATCACAATATGTCTGTAGTAGAATACCAGTAAGTCCACTCTAGTCCATAGCTCTTCCCCCCATCCTGAGGAGTCTGGGATGGTGACGTCCACTCCACCTCCAATTGAGAGGGGGCTTATATCCCAGGCGGAAGATGGATGGGACTATCCTGCCTGCAGCTGCAGACTCTCTCCATTCCCTGGGACAGCCGTTGTCCATCATCATCTCCCCGCCAGGTGTCCTGGTCAGGACAACTTTAGATGGGTTCTCCTTGAAGGAAACGAAACCATTAAGATTATATATAAATACACAAAGAGATTTATTTCAAGAAATAGGAGAAATAGGCTCATGGGACTGTGGGGGGCTGGCGAGTCTGAAACCCACAGGGGAGGCCGGCAGGCTGGAGACTCAGACAAGAGGTGATGTGGTCGTCTTGAGGCAGAAGTTCTTCTCCAGGAAACCTCAGTTCTTTTTCTCTGAAGGCCTTTAAGTGATTGGATGAGACACACCCACATTATTGAGGGTCACCTGCTTTTCTGCAGCTGATGGTAGATGTTAATCCCATCTACAAATTACCTTCCCAGCAACCTCTAGACTAGCGTTTGACCAAACACCCAGGTACTCTAAGGTAGCCAGCATAAAATGAACCATCACAGCATGCACAGGGAACATGGTGTAAATTATCCAAGGGCCGAATCAGAGTCCAGCTGAGTGTCACACACTCAGCATCTCAGGAGACACCTTGTCCAGGAGAGGGCCCAGGTCGGGTGACTCTTCCTCTCTACCTTCAGGTCATATCCACCTTTGTTCAATGCTCATCGTCCTTGGGTCTAGGCTGGCTGGCCACAGTTCCAAAGACCATTCGCTGGGTCCCAGAAGATCTAGGAACTGCATGAAAGCAGGACCCTGGCAGCCTGCCTTGACATATCAGAGCTCTTAAACTGAAAATGCAAATTGCTTCCCAATCACCACCACCACCATCTGCCATTAGTATGAAAACATGCATAAACTGAATGCAGAGCAAAGTTATGATTTTGTTCAAGGGATTTAATAGAGAAAACTCAAAATTGGAGGTTTATGCTAAGCATTATAAATCAGAAATGGATCAGTGACTTTGCTTGTACAATGCCAACCTCTGACCTGTGTAAGTGCTAACCATCTTAGCAGAGAGGGGATATAGCTAATTCCATGTTGATTACCCATCATTGGGGCTTAACAACTATAGTCATGCTCTAATGGGAGGGACGGATAGATACATAATCTCTAATTCAATATAAATCTCATCTCTTGGAAAATCTAACATTTTCCATCTGACCTCCTTTTGCCAACTTTTGCTGTCCATGCCTAAGCTCCATAAAAATCTGGGGCAGAGCTGCCCACGTGAAAAGGCTGATGGTATCACAATATCTAAATTTGTCCTTAGCTTCTGGAATGGTACTTTAAAAATCCAAAGCTCTATCATTGAATTACTATTTCTAAATCCCAGCAGAATGGGGGCAAGAAAGTCCAGTATGCTTTTTTTGTATAGTTCCCAAAATTGAATAGAAATGCTCCATTGTCATTTCTTTGCCCAACACTGTCTTGGAAGTATCGATGTTTTCTTTAAAGAGGTAACCTCATTCCTACAGTTTTCCTCTAAACACTGTGCGAATCTCCTGGATTTGGGTGGGGTGCTGTGCCTTTCCCATTAGCCAGTTTAAATTGTGCAATAGATTTAATCTTAAGACTTACACAGTCCATAAGCTGAGGGCGACTATTGCCTTGAGTGATAAGCCCTCTGAGATGCCATCATTGTGGTTCTGACTTTTTTTGTGCATCTCGTTCTTTGCTACACTAAGCTTAGAGACAGAGAATAAAACACAGAGAGTTTTTTGCTTTTGTTTTTGTTTCTTAATATATGTTAATACCTCAAATTAAATAGAATTTGAAATGAACTCTGTTAATATTGATCATTCTGACAGTCTAATGATAAAATTAAGGTTAGCCTTTTTTTAAAAAGCAGTTTTATTGAGATATATCCACATACCATGAAATCCATCCAAAATGTACAATCAATAGCTTTTAGTATAATCACAGAGTTGTGCATTCATCACCACAATCAATTTTAGAACATTTTCCTTATTCCAGAAAGAAAAAACCCCATACCCCTTAGCAGTCACCTCTCAATCCCTCTATCCTTCCCTAGCCCTACATAATCGCTAATCTAATTCTGTCTCTATAAATTTTTTCTATTTACATTTTATATAAATAGAATCATATAGTATGTAGTACTTTGTGTGTAGTTTTTTTCACTTAGCATGCATGGTATTTTTTTAAATTGTTGTAATTTTTTAAATTAGAGAAGTTGGTTTATAGAAAAATTATATAAAAATAAAAGTGTTAACTTTTGGTTAAGAGTTTTTGGTAAAAAATAATGTGAACACTGTGATTTGCCCTTCCTTTTAAAGCACGAGTCGTTTTAGAGAAGCTCGCTAAATTACCTAGGTGGCTGCTCTCTGCTCATAAAACTAACCAGAAACCCAAAAACATGTATTTCTTCTTATTATTATTACTTTTGAATCAGATATTCTGGGAAGCAGGTGAGTCCCCAACTCAAGTACTCAGGCAAAGTTAAGGGAGTGAAGGTATAGCTGCTGGATCTTGAATGTAAATAATTAGCCGCTCTTCAAACATATATTCTCATTTTTAAGAGTAAACTGAAGCATGGATAGAGAGACCTGCAGGCTTTATACTCAAGTTTGAGTTACCCATGAAAGATTTTAAGTTGAAAATCCAAACCTGAAATTTAGAATAGATGTCTGGGTTAGTGATAAGCACATCAAGCCTTGAGAATGGATGGTATTACGAAGGAAGAAACTGTGAAGAGAGAAAAGAGGGTCTGGAAATTAGCCCTGAGAAACTTCAAAATTTAGAGTTGGGTACAGAAGGAGAACCTTGCAAAGGAAAAAAAATAAGGAGCGTATCAAAGATTTCTCCCTTGTATAGTGTTTAATGTGGGTTTTGGATTAATGTGGGTTTGGTGGACTATGGATTTTGCCTTAAGTAATGTGGTTCGTATAATGGGGTCTTGTATAATGTGGACTTTGAATTAAAACATGGTACACGTTTCAGACTTGGAGGTATTTGGAGTGGGAAATTTCTCTGGGAAAAGCGATGTTAAGGAAGAAAGTGATGAATTTGACTTTTGACCTAGAACTGTAGACTCTTAGAGATAACTGAATATACCTCTCTCATATTATGCATGAGCCTGTCAAGAACCAGAAAGATGAATTAACTTGTTCAAGATCACCTAAATTAGGGACAGAAATAGTTTTGAAATCAGAAATATCTGATCATTAGCCCGATACTTTAATTTTGAAACATGTTAGGTTGGCAGGCTCCTTTATGGGCTGGTTAAATGTCTCCCACGTGAAATATCATCCGCTAATCTCAATCCAGAAGAGACTCGGCTAGTGGTGTGATTACTCAGTCCAAAAAATAAATGCATGAGTGTGATTCCACAGTCTTTCTTACAGGCATTGATGGACGAGATCCTCATGCTTCAGGATGAAATCAATGAGCTCCAGTCTTCTCTGGCCGACGAGCTGGTGTCCAGGTCCCTGGAGTCCGACCCCACGGAACAGCTGGCCCTGCAGTCCACTCTCACTGTCTTAGCCGAGAGAATGTCCACCATCAAGATGAAAGCGTCAGGGAAGCAACAGCTTTTGGAGGTAGTGAGCACCTCTGACGTTACCCCTCATTTCTGAGTTAGCTGTTATAGTTGCGTTATCAAGTATTTGGATTTCTTACGTGTCCGACATCTCGCGTGTAAGAAGCCATCATTGTGTTTCAAAGATGGTTTTGTGAATAGAGCATTGAGTCAGTCGGCCATGAATACATCCTTTCACCCCTTTCTGACTCATTTCGTGCATGAAATATTGAGAACATGGAAAGCAAATACATTGTAGACTAGAGTGTTGTGAGGAATCATTGCAGAAGGTTTGCATAACGGTTTGCCGTGTTTAAATATTTAGGAGAATTTTAGAAATAATTCCCACTATTACTGGTATTATGAAGAACAAATCCTGCCTGTCGCTGTGTGCCAATTCAGGCACATTAATTCATGAGAACCAGTTCTGGTTCTCATGTTACTTAATTTAAATATCTTTAATATAGAGATGAATTGTGGCAACAACATGTGATGAAAATCAGCTCTTTTCATTTTTCTTTGTTCTCTTGTAATTCTCTGTCATGAGCCTATATATGATGTCTGTACTGTTTTTCTTATCATGGGGTTAGACTGGAAGACCTTCATAGTGTCTCTTACATCGCCAGGTCCTAGCACCTTCTGTGGCACAGAGCAGGTTCTTAATGCATTTCATTATAATAGAATGATTGGACATAGTTCTATACAAAGCATAGATTAACTTTTGGAGTCTTATATTTTTTTAGCACTATATCACAGCATTTTCTGTGTTCCTTGTGAATGTAAGTTTAGTGACTGAATAATATTTCACTTAGCTGTTCATTCCACCATAATTCAGTTAGCCATGTTGCTATATTGTTGGGTGCATCAGCGCTTCCTAGTTTTACCTCTGATAAGGTTAGCATGAACCACAGCTGTATCATGGTGGTAGTAGAATCTTGATGGCTTTTCTTGTGGGGAGGGGGGGGATCTATGTGATGTTTTCCTTACTTTCTTTAGGAAAAGCTGAATGACCAGCTGGAGGACCAGAGGCAGGAGCAGGCGCTGCAGCGGTACCGCTGCGAGGCTGACGAGCTGGGCCACTGGCTTCAGAGCACCAAGGCCACGCTGGACAGTGCACTGGCTACTCCCACGGAGCCCATGGACATGGAAGCCCAGCTGGTGGACTGCCAGGTACAGTTAGCCTCAGAGGAATAGTCCAGCCTCACGAAGCATAAGTTTTTATATATATGTGGTAACATACATAATACAAAATTTCCCATTTTAACCATGTTTAAGTGTAAAATTCAGTGGCATTAATCCCATTTACAATGTTGTGCTGCCATCACCGCCATTCCTACCAAAACTTTCCCATCTCCCAAACATGTACTCTGCACCCATGAAGCAATACCTCCTTTTCCCCAACCCCACCCCCTAGACCATGGTGCCTTTAATCTACTTTCTGCCTCTGAATTTGCTTACTCTAGTTATTTCATAAAAGTGGAATCACACAATATCTGTCCTTTTGTGTCTGGCTTATTTCACTCAACCTGATATCCCCAAGGGTCATCCATGTAGCATGTCAGAACTTCGTTCCTTTTTAGGACTGGCTAATATTCCATTGTGTGCATACACCACTTTTTATTTATCCGTTCAATGTTAATGGATGCTTGGGTTGCTTTCATCTTTTGGCTATCGTGAATAATGCCTTTATGAACATTGGTGTACAAGTGTCTGTTTGTGTCCCTGTTTTAATTCTTTGGGGTACATACCTAGAAGTGGGAGTACCAGGTAACTACAAATGTTGCCGAGGATGTCGAAAAATGGGAACTGGCATACATTGCTGGTGGGAATGTAAAATGGTATAGTCGTTGTGGAAAATGGTTGATTCCTCAATAACTTAAATACAGAATTACCAGATAATATATTTCAGGATTTTATTAAGTAAAATGGTGTTTGGGCCATACTTTAAGAAACTACATGTATATTAGATTGCATGAATGAACACCAGCTCCTATTTCAATTACTACCTGGCAATTGAGCTAATTGCATACAATTACATTATATATTATATAGTTATTATTGTGGCTGTTACACAAAATCAGGGCCACATCATGACTTGTGGGGCCCTGGGCACTTTGCCTTTGTGGGCCCCTTCCTCCATGAAAATTATTAAAAATTATATTTTACAACTGCTTTGGTATAAAGACAATTGTAATCCAAGGTGGATTCATTACTATCTATATAATCGTTTATCATTATATCCACTTTTTCTTCTGATTTTAAAAGAAACTAAAATTAAAGCATATTCATGCTTTAACTAAAATTAAAGCATATCCAGAAGTATCATGGGCCCTGGGCAATGTACCTGCTCTGCCAGTGGATGAGTCGGCCTGAGCAGAATCCTATTAATTTCACAAGGATAATCCTCAGGAAAGCATTCATCAGGGCTCATTTCATTAAAAGAATAGAACTCCCACTTAGTTTTAGTTTTTTTGGTTTAAGGTATGTTCTTAAATGTTGATGGCAGTAATTCTGAATTTGTACAGAAAAATAAAATATTTCTCATAAATAAATTGGTGATTAAATATAAATCAGTGTATTTCAAAGAGTTCAGAGTCAAGGACTATAAAATTAGAATGCTAGAGTTATGTAGAAAATGTTACAATTTTTTGTTTATTTTGTTTGACTGGTTTTGTTTTACTTTTTAATCTTAGTTTAGAGAAAGGCAGGCTTCTGCTTGGCTTCTTCTCTGGATTTAATCTCCGTTTTAGAGGAGAACCGTGTAGCACCAAGAGTTGTCACAGAAAGTGAAAGTAAACTTTTAAGGAATCTTCCAGAGAAGTAAAGTGAAAAATATATCATATTAAGAAAAAAAAAAATCAGAAATAAGAGCAGTAAACTTTAAAAAACAAAAAAAAACAACGAAACAAAACACAGAAGTAGCAATGTTTTGAAAGTGAGGACCTTTTTAAAATAGACCAGTAAAGAATAGCTCCTGTGTCATCTCTTCATTATTATTAGCCATAAGCACCATAATCTGACTCTAAAATAATGGGATAATGCTAAACCAATGGTCTTTTCCCTTGATGTTGTCAATATAAAATGTTGTCCATAACTACTTTTCTTCCTAAAAGAAAAAAAAAATGTTTCATTGAATAATATCTCATCTTGAAAAAGAGAGAAAAAAATGAAGAAGTTCAAAGAATTAAAAAGAAATCTATATACTACTCTTTAAGGCTGTGGAACAAACTAGGAGCAAAAATATGAAAACCTGTCCATTTGGTGAAAGACTAAGGGAGGGCTGTGGCTCACTGTGGGAAACTCTCTCCACCGAGGCAGGCAGGATGGATGAATTTCACCCTTATTTTTGCCGCTCCAGAACATGCTGGTGGAAATCGAGCAGAAGGTGGTGTCCTTGTCGGAACTCTCGGTCCACAATGAGAACCTGCTGTTGGAGGGCAGGGCTCACACCAAGGACGAAGCTGAGCAGCTTGCAGGGAAGCTGAGGACACTCAAGGGAAGTCTCCTGGAGCTGCAGAGAGCCCTGCACGACAAGCAGCTCACCATTCAGGTGAGGGCAGGCTCCTGTGCCCCTTCCGGGCACGTGAGATACAAGGGAAAACGCTGGACTGATGGGTGAACCCTTTACACTAAAGCAGGGCTTCTTAACAAGGGGTCCGTGAGCTTGAATTTAAATTCAAAAGAGCATTCATTATTCTTGCGGGGACGTGTTGGTGCGGGTGTGATATATTTATTAAATAACGCACGGTATAGTGTGGGCTTAGTAAAGGGTCCGTGGTTTTCACCTGACTGGCAAAGGGGTCCGTGGAACAAAAAAGGTTAAGAACCCCTGCACTAAAGTGTTAGCATGCTGTTTTAATTTACACTCTGACTTTGGCAACAATTTTCAAATAGGGCTTGTGAGCACTGTTTGATTTCATAGACCTGAAGGCTGCAATGTGGGAAAGGGAAAGAAAATGAAAATAATTACCAAAATCTAGCAAACACACCATTCTTAAAAATTTTAAACATAGAAAATGGATTGAGGGAAATAGCCTATGGCACTTTTGCACTTATTTCTCCTACATTCCACTTTTGAGATATATTCAGACCATTTTATTCAGTGCTCACAGTTTAAGAATCATTATATACTTAGAGCAATTGAACCTTTTTACTTAGCTTGTGTTTTCTAATAATGATTTTTGTCTCATGTTACTAGAGCTTTTAAACTTTTCTTTGATTTCAATCTTTCTGTGTCCTTAGGTTTTAGGTTTGTTTCTTATGAAACATTTAGCTATATTTAATTGGTTTTAAACATTTATCTAATTAGAAAATTTCTGGCTTTTAAATGGCAAGTTAAGTTCATTTAAATTTATTGTAATTACTGACTTATTTGGACTCCTATATCTTAATTTTATTTTCCATTTCTTTGCTGCTCTTTCTATTCTTCCTTCTCTTTTTCAGTCTGTGGTTTTAAGTGAGTGCTTTTTTCTTTGTTTTCTTATTTGGGTTTTCCCTTTAGTTTTGCCCCATATACCTAATTTAAGAATCTTAGAACACGTTGACTTATATTTCTCCTCACGCGACTTATATCCTATAATTGTCTAGCATTGTAAGTCTGTCCTTGTTTAAACACCATAAATTAGATATTATTATTATTTTTTTTTGGTTTGAAAAAAGAGTTGTTTAATATAGATATTTATCACTACTCATAAAAATTAGATATTATTATTATTTTTAGACTACAAAGAAAATTATGCAAATATTTACTGAGACGCTACTATGTGCCAGGTACTATTCTATGTGATAGAGTAAAGGAGTATACATGGCAACAACAAATATATATATTATATATACCTACACACACAGTAATAATAATGACACATTTACATGAAGATGGAAGTGACGCAGTAGATTAAAAATTAATGGGAAGGGAGCGAGATTGCAAGAGTAATTTTCTTATGGAGGAAAAAGAACACAGCACTCAAAGTGGAAAGTTTAGTAAAAGGAAGAGAAACAGTATTTGAATACAGGCACTGGCAAAGCATAAATATTTTGGTGTAAACTTAATGGAAATTCACTAAGATTGCTTCTGTTTACTCAGTGTAATGATGAGTATTTGGATTAACCTACATTTTATCAGTTCTTTGCTATTCACATGACTGTAGGATCTGGAAAGTCAAACCCAAGCAACTGAAAACTAATAGAGGAAATGGAAAAATCTCGTAAGATGACTGGCTTATTAAAAATTAAAATGAAACAGAATAGCCATTACTTTCCTATATAAGTCAAAAACAAGTTAGAAAAATAAGGTAAGGGAAGCGGGTGTGGCTCAGTGGATAGAGCCCCCGTTTACCATATGGGAGGCCCGGGTTCGCGTCCCGAGGCCTCCTTGTGAGGGCACGCCGGCCTGAGCGGTGCGGTGGGCTGATGCAGCAACCTCACGGCAGGAAGCGGGTGTGGCGCAATGGATAGCGCACCCGTTTACCATATGAGAGGCCCCGGGTTCGCT
>JAQZBX010062110.1:0-16998 GCA_029593785.1 Cabassous unicinctus
TTTTAACTGAGGAAGTTGTAGGTTTGAAGAAAAATCATGTAAAAACTGCAGCATTCCCATTTACACCCTATTTTAACTTTTGAAATATATTGGCATAAAGATGTTAATAATTTATCCCTCTTTAAAATTATTTATTTTCTCATTTGATATTGGATACTTTTGTCATCCTTCCCCTGGCAAAGAGTAATCTTCTGTAAATCCAAATTTTGACTGTTAATCACTCTATTTAAAATTATTTTCTAATCCATGAGCTTATGGATTTATTTTCTTATTTTATATTTTCTTTTATTTTTTTTTCTATTTTCTATGGGTTAATTTTCTTTTCCATACTCTCTTACTCTTAAGATGGGTGCTTTTATCTTTTGAGCATTCAACCTTTTTTCTTTGCCATTGCATTAGTTTAAGGCTATACAATTTCCTCTTATTACAGTATTCTTTGCACCTGAAAATTTTTATATATCGTGTTTTCTTAATCCATCATTTCCAAATATACTCATTGTCAACTTTAAAACATTTCTCTTTTAAGCCATGAATTTGAATGGTCTATTTTTTTTCCAAATGTATAGAATTATTGAATGTATATCTCTGTCATTGATTTATAAATTAATTCCCCAGTGTTAAAGTACAATATATTTTATTTCAATTTGTTTTGTTTCTCTTTATATCATGAGGTGCTGCTGTTATCTTTATGATGATTATATCAAGTTTGTTAACAATGTATTAACATCTTCCATATCTGTCTGAATTTTTTGGATAGGGAAGTAGATTTTTTTCTTTACTAAGATGTGTGCTAAAATTCCCCAATTTAATTATAGCATTTCTCAACATTTATTTTATTTTTGCCTAATATATTTGAAAATAATATTATCGGGATCACCAAATTAAAAGTTGTTAATTATTGCTTGTGAATTGAACATTATCTTTATTAAATGCCTCTCTTCATCTTTTGTAATGCTTCCTTTCCTTAAAATACACACTATCAAAGATTATTATAGCCTTTGAAGGGTTCTTCTGGTTTATGTTTGCATGGAAGATAACTTTAAATCTTTTGTTTTCATCCAATTTCTATCTTTATATTTGAAGTGTTAAAATTATAAATGGCATATTAAGTTTTTCATTTTCCAGACTGATAATTCTTGATCTTTTTAAGTTGGTGGTACAATTAATATATTTATGAATGCAGTCAAATTTAAATCTACCATATTACTATGGGAATTTTACAAATATTTTCAAATATTTGCCCATTTTATTGAGTTGTTTTCCCTTTATTGAGGTTTAAATATTTTTTATAATACTAGATATAAGTTTTTTGCTGGATGTATGTTTTCCAAATTACTTCCTGCCACATGTTCCTTGGTTCTAAATTTTCTTTTTGTCCTTTTTATGCTAATATCACATGGCCTTGATTACTGTAGCTTAATAATAATTTTTTGAAATAAGATTGTGGATATCCTCCAAAATTTTTCTTCTTCCTCTTCAAAATGATTTTGGCTAATCTACATCCTTTGTCTTTTCATATAGATGTTAAAATCAACCTATCAATATCAACAAAAAGTATACAGAGATTTTCAGGAGATTGCATTATGCTCTTGCAAGGTTCCTGGTGAAAAATTAACTCCATTCCCACTCGCTTTCCCCCAATTTTGCTGAGTTTTTCATTTTGTTTTGTTTTGTTTTTATGAGGATTTTCTTAATGTCTCACAGTGAATTAGATTTGGAGTACAAAAACTCAAAATGGGGAAAAAATTATCTCAGAATACAATACTTTAAAATTAAATACTATCACAGATCATACTGTAGAAAGGATACTTGTTGCCCAGAGAACACACCAAGAACAACACAATGAATTAAGACCTTCATTTATCATTTTAAAGCATCACCATTTGCAGCAAAAAAAATTGCATCTATCTGCACAGTATTTCAGTTTTACTGTGAGGCAGAAAGGGCTGAAGAAATTAGAATCAATTACAGTGATACAAACTCCATATCTCATTTGCTCTTTTCCCTTTCTCAAGTGAAATGATTAAATGGGGGTCAATGTTAAAGGAAAAAGAATTAATGTTATATATTCAAGCTTGAAATCTAGAAAATAGTAGAAAAATTTGTAGCCAGGGAATTGAATTTTTAAAATGCCATTACAATGTTCTAGCCTGCAAAGACTGCCTGAGATTGTCTATTCTGCTGTAATCTTAAAAGCAATTTCTAATTTCTTTTCAAACATTGTCTTCCTAACCTCAAAACTGCCCAGAAAATTCCTTGTAGCTAGAAGTGTTAATTTCTTAAGGGTGTCTTTGCTAACAAACAATCCTCAGAACACTCAGCTTAAAACATAGAAGATATTACACACACAAACACACACACACACACGTACATATGTGTTTTGCTTGGGAAGGAAGGGGAGGAATGGAGGAAGCCACACCTCACCACAATCATTTCATATACTTAGATGCAGTGTAATTAAAAAAGGAAACTAACAAATCATGGTATATATTTTCTTAAAGGCGGGTTATGATATATGTAAAAGCTGAAGGGAATGCATATATTTGATTAATATTTGAAGAAAGGCAAATTTGCACCCAAGAAAAGCAGTAGCCCCTCCCTCCACCCTCTATTCTTTGACATCAACATCCAGAGTTTTGCACCAATATAATCCTTAAATTAAGCAACAAGGGGAATGCGTGAAAGGAATAACTGCCTTTTATGGAATTCAAGTTAAACTTGCAATACTTTATAAAGTCCCTATTTATTGATGCAATTCATATTGACCCGTTTACTTCCTCACTTTAGGTTGCTGCTTATTTTCCATACTAAGAGAGCAGGACCCACACCCATGATTTGTGGCACCAATCCTGGAACTGTGGAGTCTAAGCAGATTAGGGGGATAATATTTTTTTTAAAAGGTCGCATGCTACCTAATCTTGTTTAAATTATCTTGTTACAGTAATCTGGGCGAGATTATGATTTGTGGGTGCTCTGTAATTCTTTGTTCTCCAAGACTGCTGCTGTTTCAGGCCTGGCATATCTTCCCCGCCTCCCACCACCGATGATTAAAATCTTAGTTTAATTCCAAAGGCTTCTTTCCCACCTTCGACAAATCCAGGGACCGCAAACCGCCAGATAGCTACATTCTTTACGTGTAACCCAGACTTTGGGGAAACCAACTCCCTGCCTTCTTCCCAGGAACACCGTTTCCTCCAGGCGCCTGCGAGGCCGCTCCTGCTGCGGGCCTGGGCGGCGAGCTGGCGCTGGGCCGCAGTGAAGATCTTTGTGCGCCTAGGCGAGCGCCTGCGGGACGCGGGCCAAGTAGCCTCTGGTTCGCCGCGGTGTTTTCCGGGCGGGACGAACAGGCGCTGAGGTGCTGGCGGAGCCCCTTCTCGGCGGCGCCCGGGGCCTGCACCATTTTGTGGGGGAGCCTGCCGAGTAGGCGGGGGATCCGCGGCCCGGGACCGCAGTCTTGACCCTGCCGCGGCGGCCCGGGCGAAGGAGCCTCCTTGGCCTGGGCCACTCCGGGGTACCCTAGGGAGCGCCCCCCTCTTCCCGCCCGTGGGGGACCTGGGGGTGTTCGGCCGCTTTGTTTGCCCGCGGAGTCCCGGGCACCGCGCTGTCGGCGGGCGGGAGGAGGCATTGGGCGCGGGGTCAGGGGGATGCCCCGCACATGTGGTACTGACCAGTCGTCGGGGCTGTGGGGCCGGAACCACCCGGGGCGAGCGAGTGGGCTAGCGGGGGCGAGCGAGTGGGCTAGCGGCCGCGAGGCCAGTGACGCCGGCAGCGGTAGCATGGTGGGGGCGACCGCGCCGGGGCTGTTTCATTAAAAATTACAATTCAATATATTAGAATAAACTGAAGAAAAGCTACTGACAGAAAAAAAAAAAAATCTTAAAAGTATTCAGAAGAAAAAATTCATAAACACAAAGTAAGAATAAATAATGATATATCCAAAATATTGGAAGGAATTTAAAAAACAAACTTGCCAAGTTAAAATTCTGAACCCTGAAAAATAATCTTCAAAAAAAGAAGTCAAAATAAAGACCTTAAAAAATAAAAATGGCGAGAACGTTCCCGAGATACAGGACAGAATGAAGGGTCATAGGGTGTCTTAGTCATAGCATAGGTTGAAAACTCCTTTCATCATGGAAATGACTCAGATACTATGAAAATCTACCAGAAACCAGTTATATCACCTAAAATATTTCTTATAGTCATAATAATTTTAGTAAGATAGTGAGTTGGATATTAATATGCAGACATCAACTGCATATTTAGGAGGAACATCCACTTAGAAGAAATGATGCAAGAGAATATTCATTTATAAAACCTTAAGAAACAAGAATTGGTCAGGAATAAATTTAGGAGAAAAGAGTAAAATTGTACGATTCTTGGAATATGCAAGAATGGTCTTGAAAAATGATACATCGTCCTTCAACTGAAAAGAAACCCTTATTTTCTTAATGAATAAAAAAGGTAATATAGCCAATAAATCTCTGAAGAATAAGAAACATGAAGGAGAATTTGCCCCAACAACTGTTAAAATGTGCTGTACATAATAAGTGACTAAAGTAGAGTGGTTTGGAACACAAATAGGAATATTCATGGAAAAGAACATATTTATTATGGTTCCAATATTTGTGGAAATATATTGCTTGATAATCCTTTACTATTGATTAATGCATATATGATATACATGTCACTTCACATACCAGGTTACCAGAACAAAGTGATAAGCTAAGGTGTTCTGTTTTTTCATTTTATTTTTAGGAAATAAGACTTCTCAAGGAAAGCATATGAATCCTTTGAAACATTGGTATTAGGAACGTATTTCTAAGTCTTAATTATAAAAGAAAGTAAATCTAGATATTCACAACTAAATAAAAACTATTTTTTTTTGTAAGGAGAAAATAAAGAAATATTTAAAACTGGAAATATCTGAAAATATTTGCAACTCAGTCCACAGATGAAAGGTAAATGGTTTTTTTTTTGTTTCAAATTTAGTTTTTATGTATTTTTTTTTTAAAGATGCTGTGATTACCTAAGTGTTACACAAAAATTATAGGGATTCCCATGTTTCCCACCTCCCACACCTCCCACAACCTCCCACATAAACATCTTTCATTATTGTGGCACATCACCTGAAATGGATTTACACATCCTGGGGCTTTACCACTAAGCATGAACCATCGTTCACATTGTAGACCACACTCTCTCCCACACAGTTCTGCATGTTATATGCTGATGTAAAATGGCCTATATCTGTCGTTGTAATGTCACTCAGGATAATCCCCAAGTCCCGAAAAAGCCCCTGTATTACAAGTCCTTTTCCCTCTCCCTTCCCAAAGTGTCCAGTGGCCATTGACTCCACATTAATGTTGTAATTTCTTCCATTGTTTGAATCACAATATGTCTATAAAAGAATACCAGTAAGTCCACTTTAGCTCACACCTATTCCCCCAATCCTGAGGAGTCTGGGATGGAGATGTCCACTCCACCTCCAAGTGAGAGGGAGCTTATATCTCATGGATAAGATGGATGGGATTATCCTGCCTGCAGCTGCAGACTCTCTCCGTTCCCTGGGATGGTTGTTGTCCATCATCATCTCTCCACCAGGTGACTTGTGTGAGTCCATTCAGCTGTAGAGTAGGAGTTGCAGATCCACTGAGATTCCATGCACAGCTGGCACGTAGGCAGGCCAAATGTTCCAGTCTCTGGAAGTACACCTACAAACTCCAGCACCACATACAGGTTTGAATAGAAGGGACTGTTGGACCACTTGCAGGGAGGACTTATTTGAGTCCAACTCTGTCACTCTCAGGAGCACAGATTCTCAAAATAGAGCCCACTGATAAGGCATCAGTCTCTGGAGCTATCCCCCCTTATATAGAACCTGGGTGTTTCCAGAGGCCTCAAGAGCCCCTCTGTTTGGGGTGATATCCACTTTGGTGTTCTATGAGATCCTACTGAGGTGTGCGTAAGCATTACCGCTGGATGACCTCCTGACTCTCTTTGAAGTCTCTTAGTCATATGAACTCATTTGTCTTTACCTTTTCCCCCTTTTATTCAAGGAATTTTCCAGTCGTATTGCTAGTTGGCACTTGGTAGTAATTCCTCGTTGCCAGGAAGGCTCATCCCTGGGAGTCATGTCCCACGCTGGGAGGAAGGTAATGCATTCATATGCTGAGTTTGGCTTAGAGAGAGGCCACAGTTGAGCAACAAGGAGGCTCTCAGGCTTTAACCCTTTCACACCCCATAACAATAGGCTAAGATTCAATTTCAAGAGCACAGACTCATAAGGCTAGTCATCAATAAATAGAACCTATCAGTGGATCATCCTCCTTAGCCAGACACTGCCCCCGCACTTGGGGGACTGTTGCTGCTCCCTTGGAGAATGTGGCAGAGCTCTCCAGGCTGGGAATTCAGCCTCATTTATTGCGTGATTTACTGAGTGATTTTTCACCCACTGTGACCATGCCCCACCCCTTGATCATTTGAACAATTTTATATATCTTTTATCTATATTCAGGTGAACTTCCTGCCATGAAACCACCATCCATGACACTCCCCAACAATGATCCCCTCCCATCCCCATTGTAATCCAAAGCTGTAATCCAAAGCTTCTTTAAAGATGAAGCCCGTATAATAGCCAAATAGAATTGATAGGAAAATGAAATAATAATGATAAATTTATATCTA
The DNA here is from genome assembly GCA_029593785.1 of Cabassous unicinctus. Taxonomy (NCBI): domain Eukaryota; kingdom Metazoa; phylum Chordata; class Mammalia; order Cingulata; family Chlamyphoridae; genus Cabassous; species Cabassous unicinctus. The sequence continues at coordinate 6,685 of JAQZBX010062110.1, forward strand.
AGAAGTAAAATAAATGGAAAGTTAAAAAAAAAACACTAAAAATAAAATAAAATTAAAGTATTGGGATATTAAAAAAATTGGAAAAAACAAAAAAATTAAAAAAAAATTTTTTTTTTGCATTTTTCATTTTATCACTGCATTATCAGGAGTCCAGTCTGTATCATGGCACCTTCCTCGTCTCACTCCCCATTGTCTCCCAAATTTTTTCATTTAATTTTCAAAGAAGTTTTAGGTCACAGCAAAGTCACATAGTGAATACAAGAGACTCTCATATACCAAACCTCCTCCCCCTTTCCTCACCCCATATTAAAACATTTTTGTATGTGGATGGTAGCATTGTTTTTACTGTTATTCAGATAGAGAAACATAGCTACTAAACATTGTCAATGCTTACAGTATGGTTTACATTTTAGACCATACAATTTAATAATTTTTGATGATATTTACCATGTCCTGTGTCCATCACTGTATGGCAATGAAAAACATTTCCCCTGACCTCTAAATACCCCCTGTTTGATCTATTCTGTTCCTCCCTCCCCATCTCCCAGGGGCATATGACGACTCCCTGTGTTGATTCATTGGATGACAAGACTCACAGTTACATGCAGCAAGAGGTCTTAACATGCTGATTTATCCTCCCCTATTAGGATCCAACCTTGCTCATAAGAGATGCCCACCTGTCTGTTTCTGGGTGAATCGGTCCTCCAAAATATGGGGGTCCATCTCCTTCCTGCTCACCGCGTGGGTCTCTACCCAGCAACACAACACATTATGACAGGATGAACACTCACACCCTCTCCAGAGGCCTGCTCCAGATGCACACCATACCAAATGCCCCCCCCCAACCAACACCCTAAATCAGTGACACTCCTTTGTCATATTGCCATAAGACCATTCCCACCCCTGCACTTTCAACCTCATACCCACAAATCCCGTGTTCACATGGTCCCTCTACCATCTCTTCCCCCAGTATTCTGGGTATTCTATCCTGCCCTTCCTAATCTACCCTCCTGTCGTCCCTGCACAACTAAACCCATTAATATCACTACCCACCTGTCCTATCCCTTCAACACATAACTATACTCTGTCATTTTACCATAGATTATGTCCTTATGGGTGATGGCTCACAACATTCTCTTCTCTTTCTCTCTCTTTTTAACCTATCTTTCAGACAATGGTTCTCAGAGACTGCTCACTCTTCTCAATTGATATCAATGAGTTCATGTACTGTTCATCCTTCAATGCCTGGCCTGCTTCACTCAACACAAGGTCTTCAAGATTCATCCAGGTTATTCCATGTGTTAGCACTATATTCCTTCTTCTTCTTCTTCTTTTTTTTTTTTTTTTTTTTTTTTACTGTATGATGCCATTTAGTTATTGAGAAAATTAGAGAAATGAAAAACAGATTAATTGTTGCCAACAGGGAGGGAGGGAAAAAGGAGGGGGTGGTTATAGCTACAAACAGGTATCACAAAGTATCTTTGTGATGGAAATGTTTTATATTTTGGCTATGGTGATGGTCACACAAATCTACAAGTGATACAATTACAGAAAACTTGGGAGCACATGTGGCACAAGTGGTTAAGTGCCTGCTTCCCACATGGTTTGGTCACCAGTGCCTTTTTAAAAACTACAACAACAACAAACAAATGGAAAAACTAACTCAGGGGATTTGATGTGGCTCAGTGGTTGATCACCAGCTTCCCACATGGAAGCTGGTGATTGTACTGGGTTTCAATCACCTGCCCAGTACACTGGAAAAAAAATTACAGAAGCAAAATACACATGTGAAAATGAGTGCATAAACTTCATGAAGTCTGTATAAATTCAATGGATTGTATCAGTGTTCATTTCTTGGTTTTGATATTATACTATAATTTGCATGATGTTACCATTGATGGAAAGTTGAGTAAAGGTTATATGGATTTCTCTGTATTATTTCTTTTTTTTAAATTTATTTTTAATATTTTAAAAGATGCTTAGATTACATAAAAGTTAAACAAAAATTACAGGGATTCCCATGTTCCCCACCTCCCACACCTCCCATAACATCCCACATAAACATCTTTCATTAGTGTGGCACATCACCTGTAATGCATATACACATCCTGGGGCTTTGCCACTAAGCATGGACCATAGATCACATTGTAGACCACGCTCTCTCCCACAGAGTTCGGCACGTTATATGCTGATGTAAAACGGCCTATATCTGTCATTGTAATGTCATGCAGGATAATCCCCAAGTCCCGAAAAAGCCCCTGTATTACAACTGCTTTTCCCTTCCCTGGCCCAAAAGCATCCAGTGGCCACTGGCTCGACCTCACTGCTGTCATTTCTTCCATTGTGTGAATCACAATATATCTACAACAGAATACCAGTAAGTCCACTCTAGTCCATAGCACTTTCCCCAATCCTGAGGAGTTTTGGATGGTGATGTCCACTCTACCTCCAAGGGAGAGGGGGCTTATATCACATGGATATGATGGATGGGATTATCCTGCCTGCAGCTGCAGACTCTCTGCATTCACTGGGATGGCCATTATCCATCATCATCTCTCACCATGTGACTTGGGTGAGTCCCTTGAGCTGTAGAGTAGGAGTTGTAACTCCACCGAGATTCCAGGCACACCTGGCACTTGGGCAGGCCAAAGACTCCAGTCTCTGGAAGTACACCTACAAACTCCAGCATCACATATAGGTTTGAATATAAGGAACTGATGGACCATGTGCAGGGTGGACTTATTTGAGTCCAACTCTGTCACTCTCAGGAGCACAGATTCCAAAATAGAGTCCACTGATGAGGCATCAATCTCTGGAGCTATCCCCCCTTATAGAGGATCTGCGTGTCTCCAGAGCCCTCAGGAGCCCCTCTGTGTGGGGTGATATACACTTTGGTGGTCTATGAGAGCCTACTGAGGTGTGTGTAAACGTTACCTCTGGGATGACCTCCTGACTCTCTTTGAAGTCTCTTAGCCACATGAACTCATTTGTCTTTACCTTTTCCCACTTTTACTTAAGGTCTTTTTCCAGTCATATTGCCAGGTAGCACTTGATATTAATCCCTCATTGTCAGGGAGGCTCATCCTCGGGAGTCATTTCCCACGCTGGGAGGAAGGTAATGCATTCATATGCTGAGTTTGGCTTAGAGAGAGGCCACATTTGAGCAACAAGGAGACTCTCAGGTGGCAACCCTTAGGCACCCCGTAACAGTAGGCTAATTTTCAATTACAAGAGCAAAGACTCATAAGGCTAGTCTTCAATAACAAGAGCCCATCAGTGGATCATCCTCCTTTGCCAGACACTGCCCCTGCACTCAGGGGACTGTTCCTGCTCCCTTGGAGAATGTGGCAGATCTGTCCAGGCTTGGAATTCAGTATTCCCTCATTTATTGAGTGATTTTCCACCCACTGTGGCCATGCCCCACCCCTTGATCATTTGAAAATTTTTATATATCTGTCATGTATATTCAGGTGAACTTCCTCCCATGAAACCCCCATCCCAGACACCCCCACCAATGATCCTCTGCTGCCCCCATTGTAACCCTTTTGTGATCTAAACCTTCCTTGAAGATGAAGCCCATATAATAGCCAAATACAATTAATAGGAAAATGAAATAATAATGATAAGCTTAAATATAAGAGATAAAATACATGGAAACTCAGGGATAAAAAAAATAAAAATAAAATAAAATTAAAGGATTGAGACATTCAAAAAATGGGAAAAAACAAAAAAAATTTTTTTAATTATTATTTTTTTTACTTTTATCACTGCATTATTGGGTGCCCAGTCTGTACCGTGGCACCTTTCCCCACTCACTCCCCAGTGTCTCCCAATTTTTCATTTAATTTTCAAAGAAGTTTTAGGTCACAGCAAAGTCACACGCAGAATTCTAGAGACACTCATATACCCAACCTCCTCCCCTTTTTCTTACCCTATATTAAAACCTTTTTTTATGTGGATGGAAGCATTGTATAAATGTTATACAGATAGTGAAACACAGCTACTAAACATTGTCAATGGTTTCCAGTATAGTTTACAAATTAGATGGTACCATTTAATAATTTTTGATGATATTTACCATATATTCTGTCCATTGGTGTAAGGTAAGGAAAAACATTTCCCCTGACCACTAAATACCCCCTGTTTGATCTTTTCTGTGCCTTCCTCCCCATCCCCCTGGAGCACATGACACCCCCCTGCCCAACTCATTGGATGACAAGATTCATAGTTACATGGAACAAGAGGTCTTGACATGCTGATTATTCTCCCCTATTAGGGTCTACCCTTGCTCCTAAGAAAAACCCACCTCTCTGTTTCTGGGTGAATCGGTCCTCCCAAAGATGGAGTTCCTCTCCTTCCAACTCACCGTGTGGGTCTCCACTCCCCGACGCAACATATTATGACAGGATGAACACTCACACACTCCCCAGAAGCCTACTCAAGATGTGAACCACCCTGGATGCCTCCCTGACCTACACCCTAAACCAGTGACACTGCTTTGTCATATTGCCGTAAGAGCATTCCCACTCCAGCACTTTCAACCTCATACCCACAAATCCCATGTTCACCTAGTCCCTCTCCCATCTCTTCCCCAAGTATCCTGGGTATTCTAACCCGCCCTTCCCAATCTACCCACCAGTCAACCCTGCACCACCAAAACCAGTAATATCACTACCCACCTGTCCTATCCTTCAATATGCAGCTATACTCTATTACTTTACCATAGATTGTGTCCATATGGGTGATAGCTCACAACCTTCTCTTCTCTTTCTCTCCATTATTAACCTATCTTTCAGACAATGGTTCTCAGAGACTGCTCACTTCCTCAATTCACATCCGTGAAGTCATATACTGTTCATCCTTCAATGCCTGGCTTGCTTCACCCAACTTAAGGTTTTCAAGATATAATAACACATGTTATTCCATGTGTTAGCACTTTATTCCTTCTTAAAACAGAGAAATATTCCATTGTATGTATGTACAACATTTTGTTTATCCATTCATCTGTTGATGGACACTGGGGTTGATTCCAACTCTTGGCAAAAGTGAACAATGCTGCTATGAACATTGGTGTGCATATATCTGTTGATGTCTTTGCTTTCAATTCTTCTGGGTATATACCCCGCAGTGGAATCACTGGATCATAGGGAAGATCTATTTTTAGTATTCTGAGGAACTGCTAAACTGTCCTTCACAGGGTCTGGACCATTCCACAATCCCACCAGCAGTGGATGAGGGTTCCCATTCCTCCACATCCTCTCCAATATTTAGCCGCCATTCTAATTGGTGTAAGATGGCATATCATTGTAGTTTTGATTTGCATTTCCCTAATAACTAGCAATGTCGATGATTTTTTCATGTGCTTTTTAGCCATTTGTATTTCTTCCTTGCAGTAGTGTCTTTTCAGGTCACTTGCCCATTTTTTAAATGGGTTGTTTGTCTTTTTATTTTCGGTGTGTAGGATTTCTTTACATATGCAGGATATTAGGTTCCTATCAGATATATGGTTGCCAAATATTTTCTCCCATTGTGTAGCCTGCCATTTTATTTTTTTGATAACGTCCTTTGAGGTGCAGAAGTTTTTAATTTTGTGGAGGACCCTTTTATCTATTCTTTCTTTTGCTGATCAGGCTTGGGTATGAACTTCATGAAAACATTTCCTATTACAAGATCCTGTAGATGCTTCCCTATATTATCTTCCAAGGTCTTTATGGTCTTGGCTCTTGCATTTCGATCTTTGGTCCATCTTGAGTTGATTTTGTATAAGGTGTGAGATGGTGTTCCTCTTTCGTTCTTTTGGACATGGATATCCAGTTCTCAAGCACCACTTGTTGAAGAGGCCATTCTCTCCCAACTAAGTGGGCTTGGTAGCCTTGTTGAATATCAGATGACTGTATATGTGAGGATTTATATCAGAACTCTCAATTCTGTTCCATTAGTCAGTATGTCTACCCTTGTGCCAATACCAGGCAGTTGTGACCACGGTAGCTTTGCAGTATGTTTTAAAGTCAGGTAGTGTGATACTTCCAACTTCATTTTTCTTTTTCAATATGTCTTTTGTGATTTGGGGCCTCTTACCTCTCCAAATATATTTTGTGGTTAGTTTTTCCAGTTTCTTAAAGAATACAGTGTTGATTTTCATTGGGATTGCATTAAATCTGTAGATTAGTTTGGGTAGGATAGACATCTTGATGATGTTTAGTCTTCCTATGCATGAACAGGGAATATTCTTCCATTGATTTAACATTTCTTTGATTTCCTTCAACAGTGTTGTGTAGTTTTCTGTATATAAGTCCTTTACATCTTTAGTTAAATTTATTCCTAGGTATTTGATTCTTTTACTTACTATTGTAAATGGTACTTTTTCTTGATTTCCTCCTCAGATTGCTCATTATTGGTGTACAGAAATGTTACTGATTTTTGAACATTGATGTTTTAGCCTGCAACATTACTGAAGTCCTTTATAAGTTCTGGAAGGTTTGTTGTAGATTTTTCAGGGCTTTCTACATTTAGGATCATGTCACGACAAATAATGAAATTTTTACTTCTTCTTTTCCAATTTGGATGTCTTTTATATCTTTTTCTTGCCTCAGTGCTTGAGCAAGTTCTTCTAAGACAATGTTAAATAGGAGTGCTGATAGTGGGCATCCTTGTCTTGTTCCCAATCTCAGAGGGAGGCTGTTAGGATTTCATCATTGAAGATGATGTTAGTTTTGGGTTTTTCATATATACTCCTTAACATGTTCAGAAAGTTTCCTTGTATTCCTATCTTTTGCAGTGTTTTTATCAGGAAATGATGCTGTACTTTGTTGAATGCTTTTTCTGCATCTATGGAGATGATCATGTGATTTTTTTCTTTCAATCTGTTTATGTGGTGTATTACATTGATTGATTTTCTTATGATAAACCATCTGTGCATACCTGGGGTGAAACTCACTTGGTCAGGGTGTATAACCCTTTTGATATGTTTTTGAATGTTGTTAGCAAGTATTTTCTTGAGGTTTTTATCATCTAGGTTCATTAGAGACATTAGTCTGTAATTTTCCTTTCTTGTGGTATCTTTGCTTGGCTTTGGTATTAGGGTAATGTTGGCATGATAGATGAGGTAGGCAATGTTCCTTCTACTTCTGTTTTTTTGGAAGGGCTTAAGCAGGATTCGTGTTAGCTCTTTCCAGAATATTTGGTAGAATTCATCTGTAAAGCCATCTGGTCCTGGGCTCTTTTTAGTTGGGAGGTTTTTGATGACTGAGTCTATCTCTTTACTGGTAATTGGACTGTTGAGTTCATCAATTTCCTCTTTTGCCAATGTAGGCTGTTCGTGAGTTTATAGGAATTTGTCCATTTCCTCTAAATTATCATTCTTGATTACATATAATTTTTCAAACTATCCTCTTTTGAAACTCTTTATTTCTGTGGGGTCAGTAGTGATATCCCCTTCCTCATTCCTTATTTTGTGTATTTGCATCGGCTCCCTCTTTTTCATTGTTAACCTAGTTAAAGGTTTGTCAATTTTATTGATCTTCTCGAAGAACCAGCTTTTGGTTTTGTTTATTTTTTCTAGTGCTTTCTTATTCTCTAATTCATTTAGTTCTGCTCTAATCTTTGTTATTATCTTCTTTGTACTTCCTTTAAGTTTAGTTTTTGTTGTTTTTCCAATTTCTCCAGGTGTGCAACTAGGTCTTCAATTTTAGCTCTTTCTTCTTTTTAATATATGTATTTATACCTATGAACTTCCCTCTCAGGACAGCTTTGGCTGCATCCCATAGGTTTTGAAATGTTGTGTTGTCATTTTCATAAGTTTCAAGGTAGTTAATGATTTCTTTTGAGGTTTCCTCCTTGACCCACTATTTCCCTAAGTTTGTGTTGTTTAACTTCCATATCTTTGTGCCTAATCTGGTTCTCTGGCCCTTAGAGATTTCCAATTTCATTCTATTTTGGTCAGAGAAATTACTTTGAATAATCTCAATCTTTCTGATTTCATTGAGATTCGTTCTGTGGCCTAGCATGTGGTCTATCTTGGAGTATGATCCATGTGCACTTGAGGAGAATGTATATCATGATGTATTTGCGTGTAGTATTCTGTATATGTCTATTAGGTCCAGGTCCTCCAATGTATTATTCAGAGTCTTTGTTTCTTTATTGATTCTCTGTCTAGATGTTCTGTCTTATGGTGATAATGGTGTTTTAAAGTCCTCCACTATAAATGTAGAGGCATTTATTTCTCCACTTAGTTTTACCAGATTTTGCCTCATGTATTTTAAGGCACCCCGATTAGGTACATAAATGTTTATATTGTTCTCTCTTCTTGAGAGATTACTAATATACACTGTCCATCTTTGTTTCTTAAAATAGTTTTGCATTTAAAGTCTATTGTGTATGCTATTAGGATAGATACTCCTGCCACTTTCTGGTTATCTTTTGCTTGTAAAATTCTTTTCCAGCCATTCACTTTCAGCCTTCTTGAATCACTTGGTTGAAGGGGGGTTTTGCTTGTAGACAGAATATAGATGGATCACATTTCCTTATCCATTCTGCCAATCTGTGTCCCTTGAGTGTTGAGTTTAATCCATTAACATTCAGTGTTATTAATTTCTTACATCAGCCATATTTTCTTTTGGGTTTATGTATGTTATATGTTGTTTTTATTTCTCTTTTGTCTTTTTAGTTGTTCTTAAACTCTCCTCCAACACTCTCTCCCCTGTTTTCTCCTTTCAACCTGTAGTACTTCCTTTAGTATTTCTTGAAGTGCAAGTTTCTTATTGGTATACTGTCTTAATTTCTGTTTATCTGTGAATTTTTTGAGCTCTCCATCTTTTTTGAATGCTAGTTTTGCTAGATAGAGAATTTGTGGATGGAAGTTTTTTCCTTTTAGTACTTTGACTATGTCATACCACTGTCTTCTTGGCTCCATGGTTTCAGATGAGAAATCAGCACTTAATCTTATTGTGCTTCCCTTGCATGTGTTGGTTCTCTGTTCTCTTGCTTCCTTGAGTATTTTCTCTTCGTCTTGAGCATTGGACATTTTGACAAGTATATGTCTTGTAGTTGGCCTGTTGGAATTTATACTGTTTGGGGTGTGCTGTGTTTCCTGGACATGTACATCCACTTTGCTCAATAGGGTTGGGAAGTTTTCAGCCATTATTTCCTTCAACACTTCTTCTGTTCCCTTTCCCTTCTCTTCTCCTTCTGGGATGTCTATAATGCTTATGTTTGTGCATTTTGTGTTGTTGGTTAAATCCCTGAGTCCCTGCTGGATTTTTTCTATCTTTTTATCTATCTGTTCTACTGTCTGTTTGATTTCTTATGTACTGTCTTCCACATCACTAATTCTTTCTTCTGCCTGTTCAAATCTGCTATTATGTGAATCCAGCATCCTTTTGATTTCTTGAATAGTGCCATAATCACCATCATATCCATTATCTTTTTATGGCTGTTTACAATTTCTTCAGTATGTTCTCCCAGTGTCTTCTTAATATCCTTAATCTCTTCCTTCACTTCATTAAGTTGGTCCATGATATTTGTTTGAACAGCTTTGATTTGTTGTTTGATATTCTGCATCTGTTCCTGATTTTTAGTTTGTTCATTGGACTGGTCCATGTCTTCCTCTTTCTCAGTATGGTTTTTAAGTTTTTGTTGCCCTCTTGTCATCATTTTATGTTGAAGGGTTTATTCAGTTGATTAGCTTCTCTCTCTGCTCTAGAGTTTTATTTAGCTGGTGGTTCTGTGTGTGTGTTATTTTTTCTCTTTGACACTTTGTTCTTCTTATTCTATTTACTTGCTTCTTTCTATGTTCCTTTGAAGGCAGAAGATTAGGGTTTGGAGAATCGAAAGAGGTGAGAAAGGAAAAATGATAATAGTAACATTGATATAAGTTAGTAGAGGGGCCATATAAAATTTAGTAAAATGAATATTACATGAATAATCATGTAGGCAGTGTAGAGTAATAGGAAAAAAAGTGGAGTACATATAATGGAATGGGAAACCAAATAGAGGAAAATATTTACAATGATTTAGAAGGCCAGAATGATGAGCAGAGAGAGAAAGAGTAAATGAAGGGCTGAAAGGAAAAACTTAATAATAATAAAAAAGAAAACAAAATAGATAAGATAGAAATTGACATCCTTGAACTTGCAGACTAATAAATAAAGGTGATATGTAAGAACCACAACAGAAAGCAGAAGGTAGAAAGATGAATGAAGGAAAAAGATAGCTTTGGGAGAAAAAATCAGTAGAGACAGAGAATGGGAAATCATGGAAGAAGAAGCACAGCAAAGAAGAGACAAGCTAGCAGCACCTAATTAAAAAAAAAAAAAA
>JAQZBX010062111.1:0-16964 GCA_029593785.1 Cabassous unicinctus
CCTGTAATTTGTTTATAATTTGATTGGAGAGGATGGGAGAGGGGTAATGGAAACAGGGGCACCTGACTGCCTCAAATTGTATATATCACTTCAGAATACTTTCTACCAGATCTAACGAGGTTTCTGCCCTAGGATATTTTCTGTTGGCTTTTTGCCGTTCTCAGCTTTCAAGGAAAAGTGATCATGGCAGTGGGAGATCAGACCAATGTGGACCACTGTAGCTTGTTTTATGTGGGTGGGGTGTTGCCTTTAGGGTTTATTTACACCTTTCCCATTTCTTTTGGTCAGGAGCTGTATATTAAATAATCATCTAAACATCTTCAGATTCCCTCAGGGCCATGATCCACTGCCCCTGAGCCACTGGCTTTGCCTTTTCTGCCATCAATGCTAACTGCTCACTTAGGCTGCAGAGTTCCTCACTTGGGGCCAGTTATTTGCCTGTGAGAGACAAGACCTCTTGCTTCTGTGTTACTGCACAGTCAAATCCACTAAATGCACACCCTGAGTTGTTGGCTCCTCCTGCTACTTGGATAGAAACTATATTGCTAAGTGGATGATTTGGTTCCTGAGCAATCTATATAGAATGACATCCCAGAAGTTTGGGGGTATTTCTTTCCTTTTGGGTGATGTATTAGTCAGGGTTCTCTAGGAAAACAGAATCAACAGGAGAGATCTGTTAATAATATAAAATTTTATAAGACTCTCTCATGTGACCATGGGGATGCACAAGTCCAGGTTCCACAGGCAGGCTGCAAACCAGGGGCTCCGATGAAAATCCTATGAAAGGTCCTTGATGAGTTTCTGGGAGAAATTGGCTGTCCAAAGACGAGCTGGGAAATTCTCTCTGAATGTTGAAATCACTTCCCCTTTTAAGGCATTCAACTGATTGGATAAAAGCATCACCCATTGCTGACAGCAATCCCCCTGATTGATGTAGATGTAATCAGCCATCTATGCAGTAAACTCACTGGTGACTAGAGTCCATAAATGTCCTTATATTACAGTTAACTCAGTGCTTGCTTGACCAAACAACTAGGCACAATTACCTGGTCGAGTTGACACATTAGTCTAACCATCACAGGTGACTATTGACCAATAGGAAAAGGATGGAAGAAAGGGTCATGCAGATCAATATACTGTCTTTTCTTTCTCTCACGCATAGATTGCATAAGGCACTGTTTCTTTGTTCTAACTATCTGGAGACCTCCTGCACAGCTGAGAGGACATACCTACCCAACAGCTGACTGTCTTGGCCAGCCTGGTAACACATGACCATGAGTTGTTTTCCTTCCTTTTCTACCTAATTTCCTCCCCACCTCACACTCACTGTCCCTTAAGTGAACTTATCAAAGCATCAGCCCAATCCTTTTTTCAGACTTTGTATTCTAGGGAACCCAGAAGAAAAGAAATTGCAAACCAGATTTTTAGGTTGCTGTTTCTTTTATTTCCAAAGCCTTACCTTGCCTTACCTCTTGGCCATTTTAAGGTGTATTAAAATGGAACCAGAGAAGATAGAGTTGTTCCTTCTGTCCCATGCCCTCCTTTGTTATCTTGTTGTGTAGCCTGACCAAGATTCTACCCCTAATGGATCCTTCAGCACTCACTCAAATACTCATAAAAATAATGCTTTCCACTATCAATTTCTGGAGAAATAAGTACTGTTTCTCAATGTACTCCTTTAATTTGATATATTTTTAATATATATTTTTATTAAAGATGTTGTGAGCTTAAAAACAATCATGCATAATGTGCAGAAAATCTATAAATCATCCATCTACCAACATCTTACATTGTTGTGGAACATTTGTTACAGGTTATGAAATAACATCATCAGACTATTACCACTATTATTAACACCATGTATATGTAGTATATATTTGTTATAGTTCATGAGAGAACACTCTTATATTTGTACTGTTAACCACAGTCCATCTTCCTCCACATGTTTCACTGTGTTATACAGTCCCATACCTTGTACAATCCATCCAAAATATACACTCAGTGGCTTTCACTTTCATCACAGAGTTGTGCAGTCACAGCCTCAGTAAACTTATGAACGTTTTCCTTAGGCCAACAGAAAATATCCCATACTTTCCATTATTGACCCTTAGCATTGATACAATACCTTCTTTGACATTGATGCAAGAATATTACAATATTTTTGTTAACTATAGTCCACAATTTACATTAATTGCATTTTCCTATGCATCAACATATTCTTACCACCTTGTAATAGTGATATACATTTGTTATAGTTCATAGAACATTCTTGTGTTTCTACTACTAACCAAAATCCTCATTCACCTCCAGGTTCACTATGTTATTCAGTCCCTAGATTATTCTCTAGCTTTCTTTCAATTGACATTTACATCCCTAGACCACCCTTTCAGCCACAATCCCATTAATTTGAACTTAATTTCATTCTTTATAGAAATATTATTTCAGTCAGTGGTTATTCTCTAGTTTTATTTTATTATACATGTTTTCTATTTGCCAGTTTTCTTTTCTTTTCTTGGGGGTTTATTCTATGTTAAGCAGTTGAGTAAATGTGGCTTTACTACCTCAACTTTCACCAAAAGTACGTTTGCAGGTGTTGACTACTCTCACCCTACTAAGACACTTGGTTTCCTTGTTTACATGACACCTTAAAACTCTTTTTTAATACTACTTAAAATTACTACTCTGTCACATTTTCTTTTGTGTGCTTTATTACCTCTAACCATCCTTTAAATGCTGGGGGAGGGGGTCTCTACTACTCTGTTTAGACCCCTTTCTCTTTTCATCTAGACAATTTACCTAGATGATCTCAACACATGCAATTTCTTCAAATGAGACCTGTGCATTGTTCAATTTTAGAAGTATATCTGTAGCCAAGACCTACCACCTGAAATTTATATTCACACCTAACTGCCTACATGCCATTTCTACTGGGATATTTAATAGGTATCTCAAATTTTGTCCAAAAGAAAATGCTTTGTTTTTCTCCTCAAACCTGCCAGTCTGCTAGTCTTCTGTATATGTATAAATGACAGCACCATTCACCTGTTTCTCAGACCAAAAACCAGAGAGTCATTCTTGATTTTTATCTTTTTCCAACATGGCCCATATCCAACCTATTAGGAATTCTGCCAAATACATCTCCAAAATAGATCCCTCTTTTTCCTGTCTTGACTCTCTCCAATCCATTCTCCACAGATCAGCCAGAGTATTCTTTTGGAAGCACCTTTTACAATATTTCATTCTCTTTCTTTAACCTGCTGCAATGGTTCCCCTGTCTGATTACCCTTTGATAGCAATTCAGATCCTTTAAAACCACTTGTAAGGTCTATCATCATGTGGCTTCTGAGTACCTATGTAGGCTCCTCCCTTAACTTTTTCTTCTTTCATACTTGATGCTCTAGGCAAATGTCCTTAATTTCTCAAATGCACCATGCCTCTCTTCAAAGGGGCCTTTATATATACTTCTCTTTCTTTCTGGAGTAATTCTCCCCTCCTAGCCCCATTTTGTATAGCTCACTCCTAATTATCCTCCAGGTGTCAGTAGTGTCCCTTATGTCAGGAAGTCATTCCTGACCACTAACCCCAGGTCACATTAAATGTCCCTCTAATATGCTATAATTAGTTCACTAAGCATAGAGAGAAACAAATTTGTTTATATGAGAAAGTCCTTTCTTGGACTTTGAGCTCTATAAGGGCATGAATTATGTCAGTCTTGTTCACTTCTGTCCAGCACAGGACACTTGACCAAATCCTTTTTGAATCAAACTGTGGACTAGATGAATGATTTTCAAACCAGATACTTCAGAGTGCTAAACATTCTTCCCAGGTAACTTGAAGGCTGCTGTAAGGAATGGGTACGTATAAAGGAGAAGAGGAGGTAATATGAGGAGAAGGCTCTGGGTCAATCCCACTTCCGATAGCACAGCTGGACCTTTATCAATATTACATATGGAACTTTTATATGTGATTTATTTGGTGACAAGCTTTTTGCTGAGGAAAACAATGTCTGAGAAACAACTGGGGTCTATGATATTGAAGGTCCCCTATAGCTTTGAAATTCTGTGATTTTGTGAAACTGCAAATGAATCGAATGGCAAGGATAATATCAGATGAAAGCATGAGACTCTAGTCTACATACAAAGGGTCTTCAAAGAGGTTTACCCTAGACTTAGACAATTTTCAGGCAGTTCAACACATCATGAACACTACTGTTAGAGACAATCATTCAGTAAGCGAGTTCTAGGAGGAGATTTTTTTTCAAGCGTGCATATCCTACTGCCTAGAAACAAATTACTATGCCAAGACTGCAGAACTAGAATTCTATTTTACTGCAAATGCTATTCAAACCCATGATAGTTCATTCCATTTTAGTTAGTAACTCAAATAAACCTATAAAATCCGTAAGCTATTCTCTTGCCTGTGGGGGCCTCTTGATTCAGGAAATGTGACTGAATATAAAAAGAAATATTCAGAGAGGAAAGACACAATTGCACGACTAATTAAATCACTTGCCTTTTGCCTTGGAGGTTAATGAGCACCCCAAGCAGGAATCACAAAACCAAAATTAGACATTTTAGAAATGAGATGAAAAGGTATTGTAACCTTGCTATTAAAAATTATTAAATCTCCCAGTACCTCTCTCACTCTCCCTTTTGAAACATTTTCACTCTAGGTATGAATTATGAAGCATAAGAGGAAAGAGCTATCAGAGGCCTTGGAAACAATATAGCATAATCTCTGTGCTGATCAGGTGTAGGAAGGAAGTACAAGGAAGGGAAACAACTCACTCCAGCTCACTCAGTACCACAGCAGCAGGAGCAAGACTGGAAGTCAGGTCTTCTGACTTTTAATTCAATTATATGTCTTGGATATTACATTTTTATCCAGTTCCGATTTTCAAAGAAATATAGTAATCTAAGACAGAATAATATTTCCCATTTGGCAGTGCAGCACAGTAGAAAGAATATGAATTTGGGAGGAAGACAGATCTGTGTTTAAGTTCTGCCTCTTTCTAGTGATTAAACATGTTGGGTTTCAATCCATCTCCTCCCCCCTCCCCAAAAGATAGCATGGAAATACCAACTGTAGCAGGTGACATTTTTCAAAGTTGGCTGCAACATCTCCTAATCTGCATGTTCTTCTATAATGTGGCCTTGACACACCTCCCATCAATTAGCAGGGGGGAGTTCTTTATCCCATCCCTGGAATCTCCTTGGGCTAATGACTGCTTTGAGAATTGGCATGCAACAGAAGTGATGTTCTATGATTTCCAAGGCAAGAATAGGAAAGGACATGCACTTTCTACCAGACTCTTTTGAGACACTCAATTGGAGGAAAGTGGCTGCCATGTATGAAGTCCAACTACCCTAAGATTACCATGCCAAGGATGCCATGTGCACACAAACTGGTGGAAAGTTCTGGCTGAACTCCCAGCCTACAGTCAGCATCTATTGCCAGCCAAGTGAGCAAGCCATCTTGAACATCCAGTTCAGTTGACACCAAATAACTGCAGTCCCAGTTGACATCTAGCCCCTTGTGAGAACTCAATAGCCAAGGCCTTCATGAATCCCTGGCCAACTAAATCATAAGCATAGCAAAATGGTTCGGTGTTACACCATTAAGTTTGGGGAATTTTTTATGTAGCAATAATAACTAGAACACATACTTTATAAGCACTAAAAGTATAATATATGTAAAACGCATAGTGCAGTGTTCACACACACAACAAAGCTAGTTATTACTGAATTACATCTAAAGTAAAGAAGTTCTCAGTTTTTACACTAAGACAATGCCAATTTCTCACTATATTAAATTCAAATTAAACTACAGGAAATTACATGATTGGATCAAGGTAATTTGGGGCCCACATTTTCCTCTTTCACTCTCTTGCTCTCATATCCACTCTCTATCCTTTCCTTTCTCTAGGTCTTGGTCTTCGATTTAATCTAAATAAATACGTGTGAATTATATTTGGATAGATACTCTAATAAGAGTATTGTATGTAAGATATTTTGCAAGTTATCTCAATGTAGATGTGCATCCACTTATAAAAATCAATATCCACTTTTACTGAACACATATGTTTCTATTTAACGGATGTGTGCATTCTTACATTCCTAGAATATGTAAATGTAGCTAAATAACTTAATTGACCTACATCTGATCAGGTTTTCATTCAATATGTGGATATGAATAACAGTGTTGTCTGGCATAAAGAGAAAATGACTACTCATTAAACAGTGATGAGAATATGTGCTGTGTAATGAATAAATAAGGTAGGACTCAAGTTTGGAAAAGATGATTACTAAACAAAAAGGAATGCCATCTCAAGGACAATCATATGGCAATTTGCCTGTATATCACAGGCGCTGTGAACCGTCATATCTCTTCTCTAAATAATAGTTATGCAGTGAAAAGTGCTAAATGTCAGCATGAATCAACATAGCCTGGAGCCAACTCATTGTCCATACAGAGTAATTTCCAATTTACTAGGTCCCTCTGTTCTTATACCTCCAATTACCTAACATGTAATGCATAAGGAAAATTTTCATCTATTGTCTAGAAGAAGGAAGGGAACTTCCATTCATGGAGTTCATGTTAGGTACCAGGTGCAACACTGCAATCTAATGTGTCAATATCATTTAATTCTCCTAGGACAGTATTGCGAAGCAAAAGGATGCCTGGATATAAGTATTTAGTAGTAATACTACAACTAAGCAATTATTTTCTTCATAGATCCATAGAATATTAGACTTGGAAGAAATTATTAGAGATTATCTGGTACAGTGGTTAACCATATTTTTGTATCAGTACAGTTAATACAGATAACATATTATCATTAATTATATGTCTTATAGCCAAAAGTCCTGAGGAGAGGAGAGTTAGGGTAGGAACACACAGAGTTTGAAAAAAAATCAACGAGGATTTTCTGATATGCTCCCACTTTGGAGGTGTACTGCTCTCTCCTCCCTCCCCTCCTTCCATCCTGCCACATTTGAGAATCAAATCATGATCTTGTTGCATGCTTTTTTTTTTTTTTTACAGATGAGGAAAATTATGCCAACTGAGATGAAGTGATTTGGCCAAAGCACACAGCACGGTGCAGTTTGTGAGGTGGGTCTAGAACACTTGCCATTTTTATGCTGTTTTTTGTAGGACACTGCTTCCTTCTCTTCCAAATGTATACTGACTACTGACTAATGCTAGGACTTTTAGGGATGCTAGATTTGAGAACTGATCAGGCCATCCTTATTTAAGCAGAAATTATTTGGTCTAGAATGCAAATTATCTAAGTCCCTGGGACCTGGGGTCTTCATATTTCAGTTAATGTCCCATTTTCAAAACCCTAGAACACTGGTGCTGAAGACACCATATGTAATTCTAGGAAAATGGGAGAAAGGCCATGCATATTGATTACTCCCTATACAAAACTAAAGTTGATGGGGAATTTGGGATGGTCATAACCACCATAAGAATTAAAAGTATAACTTGTATGGCTATCTAAACATGAATCAGAGTATTCTATCTCTCACAGAAATCACTTAATGAGTGTTTACTCCCTGAGATATGTATGCTTTTTACTGATTTTGTTGATTGATTTTTGACATGAATGTAGGTGTGGGAAGCAGATGCACTTTATTTGATTTCCTAGTTTTTATTTGTATTCTTTTTTATTAATCCATTGGAATGGAACATTCAAAGTATTATAATGCAACCAGAATAGGAAATGAGCTTCTTCCAGTGGCTTATTTCACCTCTATAAATTGTTATTTTTAAGTTAAATCACTGGGCAGCAAAACAAAAACATTGTTTATATAGATATAAATAAAAAATGCTGTAGTTTAGTGATTATCAAGTGTCTTGGCATTCAAGTTCAGGACAGATTCAACTTTTGCTAGGAGAAAATCAGATTCACCTTGAGTCAAATGAGCTACACCATCACAACTTAATTACCTTCCTCATCCAAAACATTTTCAATTTAAAAGGATTATTAAACACATTCATCCTATTTCTCCTGGCCTTCAAGTTAGCTGTTGTAAATTCACCCAATAAGAGACAATGTCTATTTACTTAGGGGCAAGAGATATTTGCTTTCCCTATGAGGTTTACTCATTGGATAAACGTCATTGATTATATGGAAGTTCAAATTTTGTGTCCTATGGCTCTTAACCAATAATAGTAAAACATAGTATCTACTCATCCCAGTGTACTACTCATTCTAAGCATTCAATCCTGCCTTCCTCTCTCATGCCATCCATCTCATCCAGAGTGACCTACTTTACCCACCTTCTCCAACAAATGGTAACTCTTTCTTCTTTTATAATTCTAATTAATATTCCATTGGACTGTGTATTAGAGTTCTCTAGGGAAACAGAACCGACAGGAGATATCTGTAAATAGTATGAGATATTATAAAATTCTCTCACGCAACCGTGCGGATGCACAAGTCCAAATTCTGCAGGGCAGGCTGCAAACCAGGGGTTCTGATGCAGGTCCTTGATGAGTTCCCAGGAGATGTTGGCTGTCCGAAGTGGAGGTGGGAATTCTCTCTCTGAATGCTGAAATCCCTTCTCCTTTTAAGGCCTTCAAGTGATAGGATGAGAAGTCATTCATTGCTGACAGCAATCTTCTTGGTTGTTTGTAGATATAATCAGCCATCTATGCAATCAACTAACTGATTATTAAAGTCCATGAAATGCCCTTGTATTACAATTAGCCCAGTGCTTGCTTGACCAAACAACTGGGCACCATTACCTGGCCGTGTTGCTACATTAGCCTAACCATCACAGACTGTGACACTTTCTTGCATATGCCTTTCCCTTTTTCATTTCTATCACCATCTTTGAGCATCATTATTTATAGAAAAATGATAGTTTATCTGTTCAAAATCTGCTTTTGTAGTTATTTACCTGTTGATCATAATTTACAAGTTGGAAATAAAACCTTCAGCTTAAAACTGGAGCCAAAACTTACATTATCTTCAGCCTATTTAAATTGAATCAAATGATGTAAACCATAAAAGGAGAGGATTAGTCAATAGAACCCCCAATTCCAGACTGGAATTTCATACCTAAGAGTATCTATATGTGTGTGGGGGAAATGTGTTTTGTTGTCATTTTAATTCAATTGGAAGAAAAGAGATATAAGGTCTACTTTGTTCCTGCAACTACAGCCCACAGAGAAAGTTTTAGCCAATTTTTTTGGAATATCTTCTATAAGGGGAAAAGCTTAGTCCGTAGCACCAAAGGTTAGTCCTTGGGACCAGCCTGTTCTCTAGAAATACGGGTTTAAAATATAGGTTATGATGATACTGATATTTCCTTACAGATTAAACAAGTGAAAGAGAAGGAAAATGTATGAGAAGCATGCTCACTTTTATTAAGTAAAATTATTGTAAGTTCAATAGTGATTGTAAATAACCTGAGAATAAATAGTAAATTTGAATAAACTGTTTAAAAAGGGATTCAGATCTCAGTTTTGTGCATCAAAATTGTAGTTACCAACTTGTAATGTCTAATTAGGCTCCAATGTGTGCACACTGTCACCTCAAAAGAATTGTAGCCATATATTTACCATTTAAAAATAAATAAACCCACAGTAAGCAAACAACAGCTAATTGATTTGCCACAGATTATTTATTTTAGCATACAAAGTAGGCTTTTCATGTGGATTTCTAATGGCTTACATTGACATGTGTATGGTCTTGTCTCGTTGCCTTTCTTTCAAAGTAAATATTTCAGCTGTGGGGACATCTCATGCTTTTTTTGGGACTCACAGGATATCTTAACCAGTGCCTGGACTAAATGCCATTAGTACATGTTAAATGCTGGTACCTACTTCCTTATTCAAAATTAACCTTGGCATCTGTGGTGCCATGAAGCTGTATGTACCCCAGAAAAACAAGTTCTTAAACTTAATCTATTCCTGTGGGTATGAACTCATTTTAAGCAGCACCTTCTAATGAGGTCACATCAGTTAAGGTGTTTGTGGCCCAGCCCAATCAGATGGGTCTTAATCCCATTACTGGAGTCCATTTTAAGTGGAATGAGTTCAAACATGAGACAGAGAAAGCCACAGGAAGCAAGAAGCAGAAATCAGTGAAACCTGGAAGAGAAGAGAGAGACCAGGAAAAGCCGCCATGTGCCTTGCTATGTGACAGAGGAATCAAGGATCACTGGCAGCCAGCTCCAGAATGCCACAGTCTTTTAGGAAGAAAGCATTGCCTTGATGATGCCCTGATTTGAACTTTCTTTTAGCCTTAAAACAGTAAGTGAATAAATTCCCATTGACTAACCTGACCTATTTTGTGGTATTTGCTTGATCAGCCTAGGAAACTAAAACAGAATTTGGTACCAGGAGAGTGAGATGCTGCTATAACAAATACCAAAAATGCGGACATGGATTTAGAATTGAGTAATGGGTAGAGACTGGAAGAATTGTGAGGCGCTTGGTAGAAAAGGCCTAGATTGCTTTGAGGAGACTGTAGATTATGGATGGTAAAGTCCAGTGAAACCTCAGGTGGAAATGTGTTATTGAAAACTGGAGGAAAGGTGATCCTGTTTTAAAGTGGCAGAGAACTTGGAGAAATTGAATTCTGATGTCAGATGGAAGGCAGAACTTGAGAGTGACAAAATATCACTAAATATCACAGGAGATTTCCAAGCTAAATGTGGAAAGTGCAGCCTGGTTTCTTTTTGAAGCTTACAGTAAAATGCAAGAGGAAAGAGATAATCTGAGAACTGAACTCCTGGGAACAAAGTAACCAGAAATTGAAGATTTTGAGAATTCTGAGTTTCTGGAAAGCAAATCCCCACAGAACAGTGTTCTGTGTGAGGCTTTAGCTGAGCATGGAACCAATCAGCCATTTCAGGGGAAGTTAAGATTGGAAATATCTATGGAAGGTTCTATTGTCTGATGGCTTGACCCCTATGAACTACAAGTGAAACTACATTCTTTGTGTGCATTTGCATGAATGGAACCACTGCTGGCCTAGACTAAAAGGAACAGAGAAGGGACACATTAAAGGAAAAAAATTACTTCAATGGCAGAACCATGGAAGCTGAGGTCTGGACTGAAAACATCTTCTTGGGCCAAGAAAGCAGGCCCAGTCATATGTGTGGTAAAGGTGAGTTTGACCTGGCACTTGGAGAGGGCAGTCCTTCCACCACATTGTTCAGGAAGACTGCTGCCAACCCAGTGTTTAGAGAGGGTGGAGCAGGTGCCCTGGGGCTTGTGGAGATTCTGGGGAGCACCCTAATGCTCATAGAGGGAGGAGCCTATGCCCTATGCCCTGGGGATTACAGAGAATATGGTTGTCACACCAATGCTCTGAGAGAATGGAGCCATCATCACAATATTCGGGGATAGTATGGCCACTCTGCAAGCACTTGGAAGGGTTGGGGCTGCCGCACCATCAGGCCTGGAGGACCAAACATCATTTCATAGGTGAATCTCACACCTTGAAATCTAATGGAGTATGCCTGACTGCGTGTCAGAATTGTTTGGAACCCCTGACCTTTGTTTTCCTTCCAATTTTGCCCTGTGAAAAGGGGAATGTTTATCCTATGCCTGTCCCTCCA
The DNA here is from genome assembly GCA_029593785.1 of Cabassous unicinctus. Taxonomy (NCBI): domain Eukaryota; kingdom Metazoa; phylum Chordata; class Mammalia; order Cingulata; family Chlamyphoridae; genus Cabassous; species Cabassous unicinctus. The sequence continues at coordinate 11,580 of JAQZBX010062111.1, forward strand.
TTGAATATTGGAAGCAAATAACTTGTTTTCTAGGTTTCACAGGTTCACAGACAGAGAGGAATTGTGCCCCAGGACCAACCACACTTATTACCGATTTTGATGAGACTTTGTACTAAGCATTGTTTCTGAAATGACTTAAGTCTTTTGGGATATTGTGATGGAATAAATGTATTTTGCATATAGAAAGAACATGTTTTTGGGAGTCCAGATGGTAGAGTGTGGTAGTTTAAAGTTGCATGAACCTCAGAGAAAACATGTTCTTAATATTAATCCATTCCTGTGGATGTGAACCGATTGTAAGTAGGACATTTTGATGAGGTTACTTCAGTTAAGGTGTGTGTAGCCCTTCCCAATCAGGATGGGTCTTAATCCTATTACTGGAGTCCTTTCTAAGTGGAATGAATTCAAACATGAGAGAAAGCCACAGAAAGAAGCTAAAATCAATGAAACCTAGAAGATAAGGGAGAGACCAGCAGACACCACCATGTGCCTTGCCATGTGACAGTGGACCCAAGGATTGCCAGCAGCAAGCCCCAGAATGCCACAGTCTTTGGGGAGAAAGCATCACCTTGATGATGCCTTGGTTTGGACTATCTTTTAGCCTCAAAACCATGATAAAGTAAATGTCCATTGTTTAAGCCAACCCATTCATGGTATTTGCTTAAGAATCCTAGGAAACTAAAACAGCAACATAAGTTATATTTATTAACTAACCCAAAATACTATGTCACTCTCCATCCTGTTTTTCTTTCCATATTTTCCGGAGTTAAATGCAAGGTGACAGAGAGATTGACCTAGAACTAGATGCCTTTGTCTTTACGGAGTAGATGTGCCAATGTTAGCATAGACACATAATAAGATACTTCTTTGTCTGGCCCTGCCTCCCTGCTTCTCACAGCTGGAGGCACTGATGCCCTCCACCTACCCAGTCAGTCACACTAAGTTCCTGAGCCAATCCTGCTGAAAGTAGGCATATACAAAGAGCCTTAGCACACAATGAAGTGAGGTCTAGGGCTAAACTTTTACTCTAGATTGACTATGCAGGTGTCTGTATGTATATGACCACAAGACCATCATATCAGTACACTCTCCATGATGGCTGGGTTTTCCTCCATGGTTTCATTATCAGGTCCAACAATTCCCACTGGTATTGGAGTCTACTCCAAACCTAAACCCAACTGGCTAGAGCTTGACAGCTACCTTAGATCTTGTTATCTCCCTTCTAAAGGGCAGGATCCTGCATACTGCACCCTTGTTCCCCACTCTTCCCTCTCCCTCCCACATTCCCTAGACATTAGCAAGGATCTTGCTAGGAAAGACATGAAACTACAATGTTTGCTGAAACAAACCCAAATTTATCTCATCCTTTAGGATCAGATACATTTGCCAGTTTGACCATGCTTCTCAGAGTCCAATCCTATAGCCAGGTTAGTTTCTTAAACCCCTACAGCCCCTGCTTGGCTAACTTTTCCTCTCCCCACCAGCAAGAGCCACCATGAAAGACTCTCCTTTACTTGACAAGCCTAACCAAGAGATAGTAGCCATAATTCTTAACCAGTGTGATAGCATCTCCATGGTCTCATTCCCAGCCTCACACTCATTTTCAAGTGTACTCATGTTGAATCTCAAGTAAAATAAAAACAGTATGCCATGAATCCTCATGATTCAATCATGCCATCAGCATTTTCATAACCAAGAAATTTCATTTAGTCTTTATTGCTTTAGGTCTGGCCACAACAAAAAGAATGGAGAATGAAGAACTTGATGCCTATGACCAATCCTTTGAACATGTCTGCCTCCCTTTCCTCTTGATCACTGCTTCTAATGCATTTTTATTCTGAGATACAATGCTTTGAAATAAACACTATGTTTAAAATGTCTGCTTTGTAATTAGGTAGTCACATACATGTAGCTGAAAACAAGATCATAATACCCCACTCGGAAACATATAATTTAAGCGAGTAAGAGGTTATATATTCTAAGCAACCTTTTGTTTCTTGAATAACTATTTTTAGTATGCAAATATACAGATGTGCACACTTGTTGCTCTCTAATGAATAAGTTGTGTCAGATCTAACAAAAGCGACAAATCTTGTTTGGTTATTATTTTAAAAAGAAATTTTCAATGCATCCTTCTTGTGTTTTTATTTATATGAAGCTTCCATTTCTTTGCTACAGAATGTACACTCTACACATATCAACATGAATATTGTGATTTAAAAAAAAAAGAATCTTAGCTGATATGGCAGAAAATGTCTAAGTAATACTTGATGTTTTAAAATGGAGTACCCACTGATTAGACCAGATATTCAGCTGAGCTAAACCAAAACAAAAATCTTGCAGCTGATTATAAAAATTACTGTCAAATAGTCATGTCTTATCCAAGTTGGAAATGGTACAAGAATCCAATGTTCCTTGCTAGGTTCTATTTCTTTGCAAGGTTATATCAATATTAATTATGTGTGAAGATGTCAAGTGGCTTGTCCAGGGTAGACTAACACATTCATTAATGTATTTCAAATTCCATGATCTTGCTATATGCATGCCTGTGAAATAAAATGATGAATTAAAAGTATTTCAATAGAACAAAAGAAATTATAGCTCTGTGGGAATGTTCTATGCATAGCAACAAAGTTTAATGAAATATATGATAAATGCATTATTTTCTTTATTTACTAATGCTACTGCATGCATATTCAAAATATATATTTATAAATATATGTGGGTTTATATTACATATAAAACATATTAAATGCATGCATGCATATACATGTATATGTAATTTGGGGGCACATACTATTTTTCACACCTAATAGTCACATCACATGCTTTAGTACATGTAATTTTCACAAGGAATAATATTCTGTTTTCACAAGTCAGGAATATTATTTTCTTTTTACAAAGAGGAAAGATAAGGCTCCAAATTCAAGGATCTGTCAATTGCATTATGAATCATCAAACATTTGATTAATTATTTCAGATTTTCCTGTCTGACCTTTTTCACTAAGTTAGTTTTCATTGTGGCAATTATGTGGTGGATTTGATGAACATTATCAGCCAAAATAAACTATTTTCATATGGGTACTCTCCAGTATAGGATATATTAGATGGTAGGTTGGATGCCAAGTGGAAAGAGGATGATAACTGGCAGACAGATGATGTAGAACATATACTGATTGTAAGAAATAAAAAGAAATGTATAAGAATATAGGCATCAGCCTGAGAGAGAGAAAAATATCAGAATTGAGAGAAACTCTTCCTAATGGAGAGGCAGTGGAGATGAATGATATCCTTGCAACTAAAGTGAAAACTCACACTTCTGTTTTAAGTTGTCATCCAACGAGTAGTCCATCACTCAGCCTTTCCCTAACATAATAAAAAATACCCAGGTAGATAAGAAAAACACAAAGATTCATTTAGAAAAACCCTACAATATTTTGCCATAATTTAAGAAGATTTTTTTAATTAACTTCAAGACACATGGAGCTAAGATTCCTGATAAACAACTGATACATTCCACCCCATGTGAATCAAGAAAACCTGCAAGCCTGTAAGAAAGATGCTTTCCCTTTCCCCGTCTGGCTGTCTTGTGACTAAATTGTCCAGGGTCTTGTACCAACCAGGAAACTGTATAATGATATCTCTATGTATTATTATTTTGGTTTTTTTTTACATTGACCTTATTGAGGTATAATTTACTTACATATAATTAAATGAACCCATTTAATGGTGCTAATAATGAATTTTTTAAAATAGTTTTATTCACACACCATACAACACATCTAAAGTTTACAACCAATGCCTCTCAGTATAATCACAGAGTTGTACATTCATTACCACAATCAATTTTATAACATTTTCATTACTCCAAAAAGGAAAATCCCATACCTTTTATACCCCCTATTATTGACCCTTAGCATTGTTACAGTACCTTTGTTACAATTGATGAAAATATTATAATATTACTGCTAATGACAGTCAATAATTTGCATTAGTTGTATTTTTTCCCATATACAATACTATTATTAACACCTTGTAATAGTAACATACAAGATGACATACAAGATGTTCTAGTTCATGGAAGAACATTCTTATGTTTGTACTAATAACCATAGTCATCATCCACAGCAGGGTTCACTGTATTATTATACAGTCCCAAGTTTATCCTCTAGCTTTCCTTCTATTGACATATAAAATCCTAACCTTTCCCTTTTATCCACAATCACATACATGAATCAACACTGTTAATTACACTCACAATAATGGGCTGCCATCGCCTTAATTCATTTCCAAACATTTACAATCAACCTTATTTAAAATTCTACACATATTATGCATCAGCTCCCCATTCTCTACCCTCATTCTATCTCCTGGTGACCTATATTCTTGTTATTAACACCATGATTTTACACCATATATTTAGTTCATAATAGTGCAATCATACAGTATTTGTCCTTTTGTGTCTGGTTTACTTCATACAACATAATGTCCTCCAGGTTCATCCATATGGTCATATGCTTCATGACTTCATTTCTTCTTACCACTGCATAATATTCCATTGTGTGTATACACCACAAATTGTTTATCCATTCATCATTGATGGACACCTGGGCTGTTTCCAACTTTTGGCAATCGTGAATAAGGCCGCTATGATCATAGGTTTGCAGATGTCTGTTCATGTCACTGCTCTTAGTTCTTCTGGTTATATACCTAGTAGTGTTATTGCTTAGGAGTGTACAGTTGGATGGAAGTCAAGATCCAGGTATTCTGTCATGATTGAAAGTCAATGTCAATGGATATTGTTTTTGAAGACAGCCTCAGTGCTTTGCCCCTCCTCTTGCATCTTTAGTTCTTCCCCATCACTCACACAAAACAGAGCAGGAGATTGAGGGGAGTGATGACTATTTATTACATCTGGAGGGAGATAATGATCACCTGTAAAGTTCTGGTGGGTGGGATATAGGGAGGAAGAGCCCTGATGCCATCATACACTGGAGACTGTTGGATTGCATGTGCCTCTTTGGTCTAGCATGTCAGAGAAAGAGATGGTGGCCAATTCAACTCAATTCAAAAGAAATATACTAGAAGAATATTCGCTATAAATTGGGCCCGTTTCTGTGCATATCCATCTGTTCTCTGGCTGCAGATAACAGGATATGCCAAGGGTATTCTACCAAAATCTAAGCATAAGGTTTGCCACCAGGTGTAAATTTTAAATCTGCTTGTGGTAGCTAAGCATTCTGTCAAGTAAAGGCATGTTCTATTGTGAATTGCATGCAAATGTTCTTACGCAAGGATTCTGAAATTCATTATTCTGCTGATTTGCTGCTTTCATAAGAGACCATAAACTTTACACTGCAATATTTCTGTCGAAATTATCTGGCC
>JAQZBX010062112.1:0-16964 GCA_029593785.1 Cabassous unicinctus
ATAATTTGCATGTAAAATTTTTTCCAACCATTCGCTTTTCACCTTCTTGCATCCCTGGGTTTAAGATAAGTTTCTTGTTGAGACCCTATACATGGGTCATATTTCCTCATCCATTCTGCCAATCTGTTTCTCTTGATTGGAAAATTTAAGCCATTAACATTCAGTGTTATTACTGTCAAGGAATTACTTATATTAGCCATATTTTCTTTAGGTCTATGTATGCCATGTGCTCTTTTTTTTTTTCTGTTTTTATCTTTTTAGCATTTCTTACACTCTCCTCTCCCTCTGTCTCCTGTTTTTTCCTTTTGACCTGCAGAACTCCCTTTATTATTTCTTGAAGTGCAGGTTTCTTTTTTACAAACTCTCTTAATTTCTGTTTATCTGTGAATATTTTGAATTCTCCTGCATTTTTGAATGCCAGCTTTGCTGGATATAGAATTCGTGGTAGGAATTTTTTTTTGCTTTTAGCAACTTAACTATGTCATACCACTGCCTTCTTGCCTCCATGGTTTCAGATGAGAAATCAACACTTAATCTTATCAAACTTCTCTTGTATGTGATAGATGTCTTCTCTTGCTGCTTTAAGTATTCTCTCTTTATCTTGATCATTGGAAAACTTGACAATTATATATCTTAGAGTAGGCCTGTTAGGGTTTATACTGTTTGGGGAGTGCTGCACTTCCTGGACATGTACGTCCCTGTCCCTCAATACGGTTGGGAAATTTTCAGCCATTATTTCCTCCAATATATCTTCTGTCCCCTTTCCCTTCTCTTCTCCTTCTCGGATGACTATAATGTGCATATTTGTGCATTTTGTGTTGTCATTCAAGTCCCAACGTCCCTGCTGGGTTTATCTATCTGTTTACTATCTGTCTGATTTCAGATGTACTGTCCTCCACATCACTGATTCTTTCCTCTGCCTGTTCAAATCTTCTTTTATGAGCTTAGAGTGTATTTTTGATTTCTTGCATTTTGCCACTCGTCATCATCATATCCATTATCTTTATATGCATGTTTACTATTTCTTTGGTATGTTCTCCCAGTGTCTTTTTAATATCCTTAATGTCTTCCTTCACTTCATTAACTTGTTTCATGATATTAGTTTGGACATCTTTGATTAGTTGTTCCATGTTCTGCATCTCCTCCTGTTTTTTATTTTAGTTATTAGACTGGGCTAGGTCTTTCTGTTTCTTGGAATGGTTTATAATTTTTTATTGGTATCTAGGCATCTGTTTTTCTTGATGGGTTTTTCAGTTGGTTAGCTTCTCTTTCTACTCTAGGGTTTTATTTTGTTGTTGTGTGTTGTAAGGTTTCACTTTAACAGTTCATTCCTCTCATTCTATTTCCTTGCTGTTGTCTATGTTCCCTTGAAAAAAAATTAGGTCCAGAGAAAAGGAAAGAGATAAGAAGAGACAAAGAATAATAGTAATAATAATAAAAAGTTAGAAGAGGAGTCATACAAGATTTAGGAAAATAAATAATTAACACAAGTAAAAAATCATAAGAATTGCAGAGGAATAAGATTTAAAAAGTGGAAAAGAAAAATGAAATGAAAAACAAAATAGAAAAAAATATATAAAATGAGTTAGAAGGCTGGAATGATGAGAAGAGAGGAAAATAAAAAAAACAAGAAAGAAAAAAGAAAAGGTAAAAATATAAGGAAATAAAACAAGAAAAAAGAGTGATAGAAATAAAAATTTTAAAAATGGAACATCAAACAAAAAGAGGTGGAATGAATGAAAAACAACAGTAAACAGAAGATAGAAAAAAAATGAAGGAATAAAAAGAAATAATGTAGGTAGAAAAAATCAGTAAAAGAAAAAATGACAAGCAAGTCAATAAAGGGGAAACACAACAAACAAGAAACAAAACAACAGCAGCCACAATAACAACAAAAAACAACCAAGGAAAAACAGCCTGCCCTTAAGGAGCTTCTCAGGCCACTGGTGTTCATCAATCAATCACCCTGTAGCCTGCCCTCTGCAGGTGATATACCTGGATTTTGTGATTAAAATTAAAATTTTAAAAAGGAAACTTTAAAAAAAAACAGATCCAAGAAATCTTTAAACAAAAAGAATGTCTCTATATATGCCCTGTCAAAAAATATCAGCTGGATACCCAAAAACAAGGTGGATCACTTTCTTGATTGACCTGGGAATCGAACTAGTGGCCTCATATATGCAAAGCAGGAATTCCTCCACTGAGCTCAATTGTCTCCTTAGGTTCATTGGTTTTCAGAGATCTATCTGCCCCCTTTGGCCCAGGTGTTTTTAGACTTCTATAGCTTGCTAGAGTTCTGCTGATTAAGAGCCTGTCCCCACCCCCTCTCTAATCTAATTGCTTTCTCTCCTAGGGCAGGTGGCTGGGGTGAGAGCCTGCCTGAGTGGATCCTCTCTCCTCTTGCCCTTTCAGGGTGGGGTCCCTTCCAAGATTCAAATGGGGCTCAGCTGGCCAAACTCACCACAAAGAAACCACTCTCTACCCTCTGCCAGGCCCCTCTTCCTCCCAGGGAATGCCCCCTCCCTGTCCCTTGGCAGCAGTGAGCCAGGGGCACCAAAACTATTTGCCATGAGGCCAGGGAATAAGTACCCTTTACAGCCATAGGGGTGAGCAACTCAAGGTTTTCTTCTTTATCTTTTCAGTACTCTCCTAGATGACTCAGAGCACTTTCCTGTTTTATATATGTCCAAAGCACCTCCTTTAGATAGGTACCTGCCTTCTGTCTGCTTTTTGTGTAAGATGGTCAGTCTGCCCACCTACTCCATCACCATTTTCCCAGAAGTCCCCTTTATACCTTCATTAGTAGACATTTATGATTTTCAGAGTATTCACTAAAAGTTTTCTCACTGCTTTTTTTGTTTTCAACTTCCTTCCATTTCCATATATCTGTTCTCGGTCTTTTTTACGGCAGCATCCAAATTCTATTTACATATTTAAGTCTTTGAAATGTTGATGCTTAACAGAGGAGTTTACTTAAAATTATTTTGTTTGCTTTTGATTCTTTGGTTCAAAAATTTGGGGTAGTTTTACTTATGTTGTTCTTCTGTTGTTTCTATCCAGAATTATTCACATGTCTCCGTTTATCTTGAAGCTCTGCTGGGACAGGGTAGTCTAAGATGCATCACTCACATGTCTGTTGGTTGGTGTGGACTGTTTTCTAGGCCACACTCATCAGTATTTTCACATGTCAATAATTATCCAAGTGACTCAGAGCAGTTGCTATAAGATTTCTTGAGGTGTATATGCTCAGAAATCACAAAACATAATTTGCCTTATATTTATTGCTCAGAAGACATCACAATTCCAACAATTGATAATCAGACTCTTCTTCTTCTTCATGGGAGGAGTTGTATATAATTTGTGGCCATTTTTATTCTAAGTAGGGCCATAAAATAAATAAATCATTCAGACAAATCATACCTTTTATAAGGGTAACATTTTTTATCAGAATTTCATTTACATATTTTGTGATAGGTTTCAAGGTTACACATTAAAGTAACTGCATGAACTACAAAGGCAAAGTAAGTTTGTTGGAGAAATTTATAAGAAGAAGAGCAGCAGAACCCAATCTTCCTGCCTACCTGTGAAAAACTGTGCTAGGGACAAGTATAAAACAGGTGTCAAGAAATTTACAATCTGTAGGCAAAATTCAGCATGCTATTTGTTTTGTAAAGAAAGTTTTACTGAAACACAGCCAGACCCAATTTTACTATTGTCTATGGTTACTTCTGAGCTACAACAAATTTGTGTAGTTGTGACAAAGACTCAATGGCTGGCAAAGCCAAAAATATTAATATCTGCTCTTTATAGAAAACGTTTGTCTAACTCCTGCTATAAAGGGATATACCATGAAAAATACCTCAGTAAAGAACTCTGTGCTACATCACATATAAATTCATGTAAAAGGTGGGAAAGAAAATCCGTGGATCTTTTTGATTAAGGAAATAAGCTTATTAAAACAGGAAACCTCTCAAGTTTTGATCCTACTAACAATCTGAGGCTTTTAGGGCAAAGTTAAGATAAACTAAACTAGCTTCCTAATGAGAGGAAGAAATTAATTCCCAAGGACAGCAGAGATTGTCTCTCCTGAAGCTTTTAACTTTCAATCACATAAAATTATTTAAAAAGTGTTCTTTAACAAATTTCAACTTTTTCCTATCTTCATCCTATAATAAGAGGATGAATTAAAAATGAGACATGTTCAAAAATACTGTTTTTGTATATTTAATCATATGATGCTATCTCGCATGATTATTAAATAAGTTTTTTCTATAAAAGTAGCTTCCATTTAGATATCCCTAAGGCTTTAGGATGGCCACAATCTTCATTATGCTTGGCAAGATTTGGAAACCGTGGGGGTTTGGAGCTATGTACACTAGAAAAACATTTTTAAACTTAATCCATTCTTGTGTGTGTGGACCCATTTTAAATATGCTCTCTTCAGGTGTGGTCCAACTGAATCAGTTTGGGCATTAATAGGGATTACTGGAGTCCATTATGAACAGAGAGAAAGTCAGAGAGAAAGCTACAGGGAGCAGCCAGAAGATGGAAGTCAACAGAACCTAGAAGACAGGGGAGGCTGCCATGTGCATGGCCATGTGACAGAAAAGCCAATGACAGGAAACACTGGCAATCAGTTGCAGAACACCACAGTGTTATGAAAGAAATTGTTGCCTTGATGTCACCTTGATTTTGGAATTCTCCTAACCTCAAAACTGTGAGCTAACCCATTTCTTTAAGCTAATCCATTGCATACTATTTGATTTAGCAGCCAGGAAATTAAAACATACCAATATGAAAAAAAATAGAAATTCCTGAAAGGTGTTTATTGCCTGGCTAATTCATGCATGCAACGTGGAGAATAAGGTCTCTTAACCTGCAGTAAGTATGTTTTATGTCTAGTAGAAGATCTAGAACTGGAGATGGAGAGACAATATGTATTGTCAAAAGGGAATTTTAATTTTAACTCTAACTCCAATTATACTAATGCTACAAATGTTAAAATGTATAGTCAGGATGTTACTGAATATTGAAATTTTCCTTAATTTCAATTCAAACTGTTCTCTGTGAGCATATTGTTTTTTCACTCAATTAATTCCTAAAATATCCCATACTGCCCGCAGACTTCAAATACCTAGACCTGTAGTTCTCAGACTTTCTGTTTATAGGACCCCTTGATGGGCTTAAAATTTTTTACAAGCACAGAATATCTTTTAGTGTTATAACTATTAAAATTTGCTATATTACAACTTACAATTGAGAAAAACATAAAATATTTACTACATTTTTATTTTAAAATAACAATATTAAAAATATTACATTGACAGAAATAATACTTTTATGAAAAATAGCTATATTTTCTACAAAATTTTAGAAGAATTTTATAATTCTATATTTTTAAGTCTTTTTAATATCTTTGATAATATCAAAGATATTATCATATCATATATCATATATATATATGATATATGATATATATGATATATATAAGAAGATATATCATATCTTCTTCTGCATTCATTCTGTTGTATTATGTTGTTTCTTGGTAAGTACAGGAAGAAAGCAAGGCCTCACAGAGATATGTGGTTAGAAAGAAGAGAAATATTTAATAGCATTTTCATGCATGTATGGATAGTCTTCTTTAATACTGTATTAGTCAGCCTAAGGAGTGCCAATACAAAGTACCAGAACTCTGTTCTCTTTTATAAAGGGTATTTATTTGGGTAAAATTTTATAGTAACAAAGCCCAAAAGAGTCCAACTCAAGGAATCATAAGAGGTACTTTCTTACTCAAAGTCATTTGCCACACGTTAAAGCAAGATGGTGGGCAATGTCTGCAAGAGTTCAGCCTTCTTTCTTCCTCTTAAGGCTCTGTGATCCCAGCTTCTTCCAATTTCAGCTGTAGGCTGGCATAGGGTTCATCTTTCTCTCTGAGGCTCATTTCTTTCTGGGCTCAGCTGCTCGCTTCTCTTCACAAGGTCAGTTGTAGACTATCATGTTCATCTCTCTTCTAATGAGCTGTCTTTCTTCCTCTGTGTTCTTCTTCTCTGTGTATCTTCTTCCGTGTGAGATTCTGTTTTATCAGCCCAACATGGGGTCCTGGACTCAACGCTGAAATGCACCCTAATGACATGGTTGAATCAAATCCCTAATCTTAACATAATTTAATCAGACATCTCAGCTGAATCTAATACAACCCAAAGGTATCATGCCTTGAGGAACAATCCAGTTTACAAGCATAATCTCTCTTTTTGGAATTCATAAATAATCTCAAATTGCCACAAATGCCATACCAGAATGCTACAAGTTGCAGTTTCTTAAAAATAAACTCTATTATAATGTTAAATCCAAAATTATAACAAAGAACCTCTTTGTGCATTGCTCCATTAAGACCCACTTGTCTATCTTGCAATTATACTTTATCTTTGACAAATTTATGGATATATAACATCAAGTTTTTACTGCTTGGAATATGCTTTTTAACTGAAAATCCATAATTTCTAAAATTCTGTTTGTGAAAATGTACCATATATGCAAAATCAAGCCAACTTTAAAGGAATATTAGATGTTAATAGAATTTAAACAAGCACACACATACATACACAATAGCTCTTGAAATAGATAAATATGATAAAATCATTTAAATATTACATTATCTTGATAATTTCTTCAGTTCTCTAATTCTTAGGCAGGCACTGTGATTAAAAAAGAAAAACATGTAATGCACACTCATCATACAAGTATGCAACTCAACATACCAAGGTGTCTTGTTTTTTTCTTAGGAATGCTTTCTTTTTTCCTATTATCATACTTTCTGCTACTGTTTATTAAGTTATAGATTTATATCCTTTATGCTAATTGAATTACATGCTATGTGAATCACACTTTCATAGCAACTTAAAGGTGCAGAGAAATCTGAAGAGGTCATATCCCACAAAGACACAGTGGGGTGATTAAGGGGAAGATGAGGGTGAAAAGAGGCAAACAAATAATCTTATATTTTTTACACCAATGTGTATAGAATTTCTTGAGAATTTTTGACAAAGATATGTTGGTAAAACAGTGCTAAATCTGGGGCAATATTGTTCTAACCACAAGATTTTCTGCCAATATGGCCAAGGAACAAAACATAGGTACCCAGCTGAGACTCATGAAAATTTTGTGTTCAGTAAAGAAGAAGGAACTTGAAAAATGAACTGACTACAGTTTTCAGAACATTTTTTCCTGATTCTGTTTAATTTTCCCATATAGACAGTAGCTGACATCAGGAATTACCGGAGTTATTTTGTCTCAGCACTCTAGATTTTGATATATTAACTTAGGCTGAAATTATCTCCACATAGTTTTGTAGCTATAAAATATTGCTTTACTTAAAGTTTATCCTTCTAATTTTCTTTTTATCTGTGTAGCCTGGTAGCACAAAATAGAAGCTGTTATAAAGAAGGCTTGTCTACAACCATGAGTGCAATATTTCTTTAAAATTCTAATTGATTCCAATTGAATATAGCCTTAAACCTTGAAACTGAGCAGATAAACAGAATTGCTTGTGGTTTAAATGAACTTATCTGATGTCAGTTTGCCTGTTTCCAGCATTTAACATGTCATGAAACATATACTCCATCTTGAAATACAACCAGTAGAAACTATTGGGTTCTTAGCAGCCACAATATGTTCTTTTGACAACCTCCATTTACCTAAAACCACAGAATTTGATAAAATTGTGGCATATGTGAAGTCATATTTCTCACTACCACCATAGGTCATCCTCGTAAATGTAAACATTTTCTGGAGAATCAACATCCTGAAGAGTGCATTGTTTTATATTTTTTTAGAACTTTACCATCTGTCTCAAAAGTGCAGTTTTGAAGGATTGACTTGTGTACTGTATATTGTTGTCAAATTAAAACTCTTCAATACTTTTATTCAAGAACTATTTTGATATAGTTTAACCCAAGAACATGACTTATCTAGTTAGACTGTAACATTGTAGACAAAGGATATTAATAAACATATTCTGGTACAAAATGCTGTGCTTATTATGTACACAGATGAATTCTTTTAAGAACAAGTGGATCAAAAGGATGCCCCCAAAATATCTGCAGGTAGCTTCAATTATATTACAACTGTGTCTTTGGTGTAAATTCTGAGACACATGAAATAATTTGTCAAAATTGTCAAAAATACTTTGGTAGAGAACAGCTTATTAAATTTTGCTAGAATAAAAGAGAATATTTACTTTAATAAAGACCATCAGTGGACATTAGGCTATCTGCATTATTCATAGGAACATGAAATCTAGGCTATTGTGTAATTCTAAGATTAATCTGAAGAAGATTATTTAGAATACTTTGGTATTCTCAAAAGTACCTGTCAAAAAATGAATGTGATATTTAGTTCAAATGTCTAAAGCATTTTTATTGTGTGTAAACATTTGGGATTATATAGCCTTTAGTTTTCATTTTAATATAGTGGATACTATGATTTGATCAAAGAGTTTCTTTCCCTTTGCCCTTATAGTGGTATTGTGAAAGTTTTAAAAATAAAGATGGCGAGGATGTTTATATGTAGCACTTATTATAAATGCTAGGCATTCTTCTTCTGGAAGAGTGAAGAATTTAGCAAACTCTAGAAATATTTTGGTTGTTATGTCAAGACTTCTCTTTGACATCTTATTTAAATCATTTCTCATAACAGTAAGTATTGTATGCTTATCAATTCAGAATACCATGTCTTTTCCCTGCTCCTCCATTGCTGAGATGTGCCTAAGGAATATATATCTGAAATAATCTGTTATTTCTTAGAGATATAAGGCCTTACAATAAGAAACATAAATTCTTGATCTTATATATCTAAATTGTGTTTTATTATCATGTAGGTTTCATGAAAAAGTGAACATATTTATATTATTTTAATGACATAGAAAATATTTCTCTAATTTTTTCAAATTGCAAGGGTCAGTTGACTTCTTTGTTTGTCAGTTTTGGGGTTGTTGCCTTTTTCTTATTTAAATAATGATGTTCCTACATGTTGAACCTTATATCAATTAATAATGAACTCTTCATTAGGTATGTATTTTGTGAAATTAATAATAAATGCTTAGTGATGATTCAAAACAGTATTCTTTACTTTCAAGAGATGAGTTAATTAGAATTTAGAGTATTTGAAATAATACATTGAGTAATAAAATTAATAAATGCAAATTAAATTATAACACTAATAGGCTATTAAATTTAGATATATAATGTTATCTAATACTGAATAATCACATACCATGCACCATGGTGTATGCTAGTAACTCAAAAAGGTCCTAATAAATTTAGAAATATTATTGCTATATCATTTTCTAATATTTAACAATCACCATTGTCATAGTCTGTGTTAAGAATGTATGTAGTCTATTTAAATTAATTTCCATTATCATAGCCAATTTCAGAAAAGGACAGGACTTACAGAGTTAAAGTAACTTGTCATGTTCACAGGTCTACTTAGTTTCATTGCTGGGATTCAAACACATAGCTTTTTAGATTTCTATCACGAGGTTATACTGCCATTCTAAAAAGTTATTTTCAGGGAAAAGACCAAACATAGACTTGTAAGAGTTATACATGAGAAGTTAAACTAACATTTGTTCTTGTCCTTGCATTAAATAATAATGGGACCAAGCATACTTTCCTTTTCATGTGTTAAACATTCCTGAGAACCAGAAGAAATAGGTTAGCTTCTAGCTCCAGCAAGTATTTGCTTCTGAAAGTTAAGAACGTGGACCCCCCCCCAACAGCTTTCTAAATAAGGCCAACAGCTTTGTCATCAAGACTTGCTTCAAGACTATACTGTCTCACTGTGCCCACTAAAAGTTATTTTCTCATAAAACTCACCCAATTCCAACCTTGCTTTGCAAGAATTACCTGAAATGTCTCATTATAGGTCATAAAACCTTATGATTATCCTCCTTCTGACGTCTCACTTTTGAGAAGCACTCTGTCAATGTGGAGTCCTCCTTTATGAAGTAAGGCTAATATAAATAGTTTCGTTTAACAAACAGGTTTTTCTGATACCTGTTAAAGAGTTTTCATTTAATATACATATAATATATTTAGATTTTACATATGTGTCACTTTGACTTAAAAATAGATTTCAATAGACTTGCTCATTGTTAATATTTTCAAAGAACTATTCTAGTTTGCCAATAATCATGTAAAGTGTCAAAGAAAAATATCAACAACATATGCAAGGATTATAGATTATCCAAAGAATAAAGATCATCTAGCATGTGGGCGAGAGAACAAGGATCTCACTTGTTAAGAGAATTGCTTTGGAGGATATGTGTTGGCATGGGACATGGAGAAAAGTGAAGGACTTCAATTTGTGCAAATATGGGTTTTTACCCCATATTTATGAAAATGGAATTGCCTTAGGAACATTTGGTCACATACTGAGCTAAATTTGTATTTACTTTTTTAAAAGTTTTCCTTAATTTATCTGCTTTAAATAATTTCACTAAATATAGAATTTGGTAACTATGAAGTAACTGCAGGAGAAGATTGAGTTTGTATAAACAGGAGGAAGAAAAAGGAAGAATATATATAAATGAATGAAACTTTGTGATTAGTAGTACTTTGATAATGTGAAGTTACAGGTATTAATGTGTTTGCCTAAAGCATCCTGCCAGCTTTCACGTATCACAAACTGTTTCCTTTCAAATGAGATTATTTTCTAGTTTTCCAACTTATATCCCTTCTATTAAAACACACACATACAAGGAAGAAGTTTTAGCATAAGATTTGTTGTAGAACTGCTTTGGTTCATGACCTATAACACTTAACTACATTCCTTAAAAAAAAAAAGTTCTTAAATTTTCCATAGCATTTATAGTTTTTTAAGAGTTTCATAAAAGCATATCATCATCTTTTCTCTGGTATTTTTTTCAAAGTCTTCAGGAGATTTAAACACATGTCCAAGTTATGTAAACAAATGTAAATTTGAGAATTAAAAATTTCAGTTTGCACTATATTTAAGCTAAACCACCATCCCCATTTGGCTAGTACTGTCTATTTTAACCCTGAAAGTCCCACATCCTGGGAAACCTCTTGGTGTCAGGAAAAACACACTGCTGGCTACTTATGTAAAATTTGGAGTACAAAGAGCAAAAAGAATATACTGGGAGTTTCTGAAAAAGAATATACTGGGAGTTTCAGGCAAATTAGTAAAATGTGAAACTACAGAAGAACATATTTTCAATAAATTATATTTTGGTACAATCTTAAATAAATAAGTTGCTACTGTTCAAAATGTGGGGCAGAAAGGCACAAATTTATTCATGCACCTTGTCATTGATATGATCAAGCAAAAAAAATTATAGAATACATGTATGTGTACTTGGATATAAGTATTGCTATTTTGGGTATACAAATAAGCCCTGTGTTTTAAAATAGATAAAAGCATCCTGATACAGGAATGTATATACTTTCTTACATGTTTGAATGACATCTCCAGTAGTATATAAACTCCTTTTAGCATATTAAAATCATAGTTTTTTGTGGCACTTTTTATTGCATGGATGTATATAAAATAGTTAAAAATATGGTCATCTTCCTGGGCAAAGTTCCCCAAGTTTGTATAATCAGAAGAATCAATTAAGTATTTATTAAAATACTTCTTTCCAAAACCCATTCAAGTAAAGTTAATCATAATCGTTTGAAAAATGTTTTCATTTGTGAATTAACTGGCTTAAAGCTTGAAAATAAACACTATCAAAATATTATGTTCTCTCAAATATGAAAAATTAATTCATAATTTGTTTTCCTACTCCTATCATAGATCCTTTGAAAGGCTTATATTGAGTATTAGGAAGACGCGTGATAACAAAAGAATATGGTCAGACTTTAACTAAAATAAATTATTTTGGTAGCAGAAAAAAGGGTTACTTGCAAGTGTCTGATAATTAAGAGATAAAGTTCAGTCTGGATCTGCTATATTTCTATATTAAATTGAGAACTAGGACATAAATTAAAGGAAAATAATTAGCATTTACTGAACATCTGTGACTGTTTGAATTGTGCATCCCAGATAAAGATTGTGTTCTTAAACTAATTCATTCCTGTGGGTATTGGGCCCTTTGAATGTATTAAATTCAGTAAAATGTAAGTAAAAGGGCTTTTAATTAGATTACTTGATAAGATCAATATAGGGCTTTGGATTGGACTACATCAGTGAGGTATAAGCCAGCTTGGATATCCACCCTCTTTCTGAGTCTGAGATAAAGAGAAAGACACACACACACAGAGAAAGGCACCTGCCATTTTTGACCCTGCCATATGAGAGAGGACTCGAGGATGACTAGCAACCAAAGGTTAAGCACAGAGACCCCAAGAGGCTGGGCCTACAGAGCAACTCAAGGCTGAAGAGACAGCCATATGCCTGACAGCTTACAACTGAACTCCTGAGGAAAGCAGAGCAGCGGAAACTGAGAGAGGAGGCTGGTAATGAGACAAGCTCTATGCTTGGTTGCCCACAGCTGGCCCCAGGAAATGGTCGATTATGGAGGGGAAGGCAGGGACCTTGGCAGAGATCAGTGGTCATCTTTGCCATGTGGCAGGACCCCAGAATCAGCAGTAGCTGACTTTGGTAAGAAAATATTTCTGCTGATGCCTTGATTTGGACATTTCACGGTTTCAGAACTGTAAGCTTTTACCCTATATAAAACCCCCATTTTAAAATCCATCCCATTTCTTGTATGTACCATTGGCAGCCCTTTGGCAAACTAAGAAAATATCTATTTTAGTTCTCTGTGCTATACTAATTGCTACATCAGTTGAATGACTGATGCAAGTAATAACATATAGAAAATAAAGATTGCTTTTTGTAATTTATATAGAATACAAAAGCCACTTTAAGATCTACTAGCTGACAGTTCATTTCATAATTAACAAGTTCAGGTGTCTGGTATAATTTTTTCCATTTCCTAGGTTAAAAATATTGATTCTGAGATTAACAACTCATATAAAGTCATACGATTAGTAAGTGTCAGGCCCCAGATTGGGAAATTCAAGATATGTGATACCCATTGTAAAACACCTGCTCTAAGTAGGTATTAGAGATCATTGAGGAAATTTTGCAGCAGATTTCAACATTTTCTAGTCACTCTTGTCAGAAAATGAAACTTTTGCTCCTAATTTTAAAAATAATGAACAAAGAGATAAGAAGAGACCACACATTCAAATGTTCTATAAGAAGAAATAAATACATTATGATTTGGAAAAATATGCATTGCTCATACAAGATTTTTATTAGCTTTTTGTATGGAAAACCATTATCAAATATGTGAAAAATAATTTATGTAGAAATTTTCAGGTTATTCCAATTTAATATGTTTTACAATTGTATAGATAGTCACATTGATTCAAATAAAATGATGATGACAAACAAGAAGTAATTATTTTGACATATCCACTAGGCATTATTGAGTTACCCAAACAGTTAAGTGTTCAAAATATTATGCAATACTATAATTAATCATATTTCATCATGACAATAACATCATAAAGAATATTATGACATTTAATCAGCTTTGAAGCCTGTAAAGTATAAGGAAGTTTATGGAGTTTTCTAGTTATCATACAACTAATAGGTAACACATCTCCAATTTGCTCATTCCATGATAGCTTCTGCATATGACCCTGCAAAATGAATTATTTTCTATGACATCATTCAGGAAACAGGTACCCATTCACTATAGACTTCAAATAAGGCTCAGTGCTATGTTCTGAATGAGTTGCAATAAAAGATGAGTTTCATTGCCTCAAAGTCACATGAGAGAAGGTAAAAAAATAGATTTTAAAAATAATTGTCTTAGAGTAAGGTTGTAGTTGTATAATATAGATGCATCCTTATATGTCATGCTTTCTGCTTTAAATCATTCTTGTGTTGAATTCAAACTTTAGCAGTTAATAATACAACTTTAGCAATTGATAATTGCAATTTGTTCACAGATCATCAACATAATATCGGAGCTTGTTCTCTCTCCGGTACCATACAGAGTTCTAAGAATGCTCCATGCCAATTAAGAAAGAAAGCATAGTCTTTGGCTTTCTTTATTTTTCTCCTTAAATAAGTTTGAATTATTTGAATCATGACCAAACATTAAACTTTGGCTCTGCATTGCCCGGAAGTGGCAGGTTTTTTCCCTCTGGGTGTTGTTTGTGAACATTTCCTAATCAATTCATTCAGCAAACATTAAGAGCCATGTCTCATGTTCAATAGAATGATAGAAAACCTAACTAGTCCTATTATCTATTCTCAAATCACTTAAAATATATAAAAGGAGCCAGATAATGAAATGTTTTGAAAATAATCATAAAAGACTCTGCAGGGTAGTATAGGGACACAAAGGAAAATTCCATCTTAGTTCAGAAAAGGCTCCACAGAAGAGAAGTTAATTGTTAGCTGTGAGTTGCCTCTTGAAGAGCAGATTTTAAGGGAAAGGCATTTCAGACAAAGGGAACAAAGTGAACAAGATGAGAATAGACATTAGCCAGGAGTTTGAGACCTGGGTATGTTTCCATATAATGAAGAAAAGTATAGAAGACTGTCATTGCAGAATTTAAGATAACAAGAGCAAAAATTGATAGATATTTATTGTCTACTTCTGCAACAGTTGTAGGGAAACAATATAAAAAAATGGTTGTGGGTGAGTAAATTGCTATTCTTGGTAGCATAATTTGTCAATAAATATTAAAATTAATGAATTGAATTTCTTTCAGTACAGAAATTCTGCTTTGAATATTCTATTTGTGAGAACAAGGAAAATTGTTATTGTAGCATTTTATGTATCTTAAAATGGAACAGTAATTATAAATGAGTATTATTGTGGAAAGGAATAAATGTATTATAGTACATAAATGCAACTCAAAACTAAAGAGTAATTTAAAGAGCAAAGTTAAGATATATCCTAAGTATTAAAACATACATTAAGTGATGACAGTACAACTCTGTGATGAAAATGCAAGCTACTGAGTATACACTCTGAATGGCTTGTACAAGGCATGGGACTATATAACACAGTGAATCCTGTGGTGGAAGATGGACTGTGGTTAACAAAACAAATATGAGAACATTCTCACATGAACTATAACAAACATATAATACCAATACATGATGTTAAAAATAGGGTGAGTTTGGGGAAAGGTACATCAACTCTAAGATATGGGCTATAGCGAGTAGAAATATCTTGACGATGCTCTTTCATCATCTGTAACAAATTTTCCACAGTGATGCAAGGTACTGGTGGTGGGGTGATACATGGGAGTTCTATATGTTATGCCTGTTTATTTTGTAGCTTCACAACTTTTACCATACACTTATTTTTTATGTATGTTCATGTATGCATGATATACTTCAATAAAATTTTTAAATGGAAAAAATAATGTCCATAAAATTTGAGTTTTAAAATGGTATGCATGGCATGATATCATTTTATTTTAAATGACTATGCATATGAATATTTTGTTGGTCTCACCAGTTCATGGTGGGGATTTCTTTTCTAGAACACAATTGTTCTTTTGGGTGTCTCTGAACACTGACTATGTTTGTGGCACAAAATGTAGTTTGCAATGGGTTTTTCCACCTGGAATAATGAGGATTAACTCATTAGAGTCTTGGGGCATGATTGAGTGGGCATAAATTTTGCCCACTAGTTCATGCACTGATAACATTTAGGTTGCTGGCAAAGGAAAGATATCACCAGATTTTAGGAATTGTTTTGGCTTAGCTCTTACAATGTTTCCAGGAATTAGCAAGTGACAGAGAGCAGCCATATAACAGTGCTGCATCAGCTCCTCTTCATGGCTTTCCTTCTCATCTGCTTCTTTCCCCTATTTACCCATTATCTTCCCAAAGTCATAACTTCTTGAGTCTCAAAAGACAGTAACATTTCATGTGTCATTTATTCCCCTCAGGACAGGAAGACTATATTTTCTCTTTACAATCTTGTGTTAGGGTTGTTAGGCAGTACTGCAATATCAACAACAAATCTCAGTAGTTCACTACAAAGATTTATTTCCTGAACTGACTATATCCCTGCTGGGTCAGCTGAGGTTTTACTACATGTCATTTTATATTGCACCAAAAGATGATCGAGTCTTCATTTGGATTATTCCCAAATGTCATGGCAGAAATAATAATAAAAAAGAGAACTCTGGTAGGTCAAACCTTAGAAATAGTTATTTAAATATACTGTCCCCAAAATGATATATATCATTAGCACTTTCAACCTATTGCCCAGAATTCACCACAATGTTCCACAAATCCAAAAGGAAGACAAGAGGTATAATCTTGTTGCATGCTGTGAAGAGGAAGTCAAAACAGAATATTTTATATAGCATAATAACTACCATAAATCTGTTATTTTGAGATTGTGACCTACATACCTTGCCTTGCTTAGTTCTGGCAAGATTCTCAGATCTCCCTCATCCCATCAACCAACTGCAAAAAACAAACACATCAAATGCATCTTTCAGGTTAAGGTTACAAAACTTGTGTTTTGACTTTTATTTTGATGAAGACTGGAAGAGAATGTTATGAATTGAAGAACAAAAAAAAAAAAAAGACAATAATCATGGACTGCTTTTTTTCTTTTTGTTTTCTTTGCTATAAAAATCCAATTTACTTCTTTGCAAGGTTGATGCCTTAGATATGAGGGAGGGAACATATATAAGGAAGTGTGAAAATAAGTAAATAAAATTAGTATTTCAACATATTTTAACACTGCGTATGTGAAGCCAATGTTCTGAAAAACAAATACCAAATTCATAGCATTGGATGCTGGAGAATAGCAGAGAGGATGTGAGAAGAAAGTGTTAAACTTTTCTGCAACTTCATCATTTACGTATTTATAATACATTCCGACACATTTAAATTTTTAAAAAATGATAATAGAAAGAGATAAAGAAATGAAGTAGGAAAGAGAG
>JAQZBX010062113.1:0-16964 GCA_029593785.1 Cabassous unicinctus
GAAGTTAATGATACCCTCTAATGATGGTCTCTGGGTCTGGAGGGATGGTGGTGGCCAGCTGCTCTCCATTTCCATGGAGGAAAGGATGGAAAGACATGGACCTAAATCGGAGCATGGAGATTCAGGAAGGAGATTTCAGCCAGTGCTATTGGAAAGGAAGAGTAAATATTAGAGAGGGAAGAGCTAGGATCAGGGAGCAGCTATTGAACTGGGTCTTCAGAAATCCCGGGTTTTATGCTATTGGCTCTATAGAGCTGGATTGGAAAGTAAAAAATGCTGTTCCCTTTTTCCCTTCTTACTGCCCAAGAGATAGGGAAACCTGGTATGCCCTCATGGAGATTTTACATGGCATCAGAATGTGAGGTCTTTGAATCATACTGATATGGGCTGGGCCATAGCCAAAGTCCCACCAGAAGGTGTGGAAGGATTGTGCTAACGGACTTTGATGAGGCTCCACCAAAGATTATTGCTCTTTGTTTTTCTGGGCCATGATTTTCCCTTTATGAAGCTGAGACTCAGCAAGGGCCCTGAGATGACCACCCAGGGATATCGAGAGCTGAGACATGCTTGGATCTCCAGCTGATCCCGGCCCAGTTTGGCCAGGCCAGGCTGGATCACCTCAAATGCCCTGGGGGAAGTTGTCTAATGCAGAGCACCTTTCTTGACTTTGTTAGGATTTGGGGGCCAGGGAGCCCCAGGACCTCCTATATGTTTTCCTTTCTGTTTTGGGATGCCATGACTGTGGAGGTGATGCTTGTCAGTTTTGGAAACACAGCTGCCCTTTAGGTGGGCGCTCAGTGAAGAAGTGAGGAAGGTGTACAAGGGTTGGCTCAGTAGGACTTTGAGCTCCCTGCCCCAGGGGCCTCATTTGATACATGACTCAGTGTGTGAAGAGGATGTGGAGATGGGTCACCATGGTTATGCATAGCCCAATTCCAGGGGCTGTGGCCCAGCGGTCAAGGGACATCTGCCACTCTTGTCTCCATTTCTTCCTGCATGGCAGTGCTGCAGAGCATTGACACTTACTCCAAACTCTCACAATCAAGGGGTAGGGACCCTTCAGGTTTGCGTGATAAGGCCTTTTATTTTTAAACATCTCAAATGGTGAGTTTCCAATAGGGAAAACTTCTGTGTCTCAGATAAGGTAGATCTATTGTAGCTGGGACCTTTTGATGAGATCATTTCAGTAGGGCAGACCCAGGGTGGGTCTTAATCCCTTTACTGGAGTCCTTTATAAGCAGAAGAACAAAGCCTCAGACACAGACAAAAAGGCGTCAGAGACAGTGAAAGCCTGAAAGGCTGAGAGAGAGGTCCCAGAGATCAGAGGCTGGAATCAGCAGAGCACAGAGGCATGGAAAGAGGCCACCGAGAGGCTGAAAGAGATGAGGCCTGGAGGACAGGGGAGAGATGAGCTGCGCCTGATCACCCACAGCTGAGAAAGTAAGAGAAAGGGAGAGAGTAAGCTTGGATGGAAGGTAGATACCAGCAGAGCCACCATTATCCCTGCCGTATGCCTGATCGCTCGCAACTGCAACTTGGTGAAACAGCATCTCTGATGATGCCTTGATTTGGACACCTTCACGGTCTCAGAACAGTAAGTTTTTAACCTAAAAAATTTGTATTATAAAAGCCAACCTGGAAGCGGCTGTGGCTCAATTGGATGGGCTCCTGTTTACCATATGGGAGGCCCCAGGTTCGATTCCTGGGGCCTCCTGGTGAAGGTAAGCTGGCCGGCATGGCGTGGTGAGCTGACGCAGCAAGATGATGCAGCAGGGGGAGACAAGCAGACACAGAAAAACGCACAGCAAATGGACACAGAGAGCACAAGCAGCAAGGGAGGATAAATAAATTAAAAAAAAAAAAAGCCAACCTGGGAGTGGATGTGGCTCAAGCGGTTGAGCTCCTGCTTCCCACATGGGAAGTCCTGGGTCCGGTTCCCAAAACAACAACAAAAAACAAAGACAAATAACAAGCAAACAAATGAAAAAACCAACTCAGGGGAGCCGATGTGGGTCAGTAGGTTTGAGTGCCAGCTTCCCACTTACAAGGTCCCGGGTTCATTCCCTGGTCCTGGTACCAAAAAAAACAAAAAAACAAAAACAAAAAAAAACAACCAAACAAAAAAACAACCCATTTTCTGGTATATTGCTCCCAGGAGGGCGACCCAGTCCAGCACTCCTGGCCCCTGAACAGTTGTGGCTCTTGTGGGTTCGAGGGCACTGTGATGACAGCTCTGTCCCCTGCCCCTTCCCTGCATCCTGTGTGGTTTCACTATGTAACATGTGCCCGTGAGCCCGGGAGCTTCCTTCCCAGTGCCTCCTGCCTCCAGAGTCCACTCTGGGAGGAAACCAAGCCTTGCTGCCAGAGGAGGGGTTGGTGAAGTGAGGGAGGAAGAAAGGAGAAAGGGAAGAAAAGAGCCTCAGGAAGGAGACAGATGATGATTATTAGTAGTATTGTGTTTTTTTCTTTTCAATTTCATGCTTCAGATTTCCCATGTCATTATAAACAGTGTGGGGGAGGAAATGATATATATTACCCTTTCTTTGCAGTGATGAAAAGTAACAGCGTGTGTCTTGATGGACCAGCCCACATGCATTTTCTTGCCCTGTGAAGCATCTGAGGGGGTGCAGCCCTGAGGCCTGCCCTGAGTCCCCCAGTGGCCAGCTCCCTTCCCCTGCCTCTCCCCACACTCTCTCCTCTCCCTCCCCACGTTCATACACAGGTTGTATGAGCAGCCAATGCCTCTATCTCCACTCTCTTGGCCTGGAAAGGCCTGCCTCCCCTTTCTGCCCTTCTGCCTTTCCTTGCAGGCCTGAGCCTACTCTGCAGAAAGGGGCAGAGCATTCTCCTTGAGAATAGCTGTCCCTCTTTGTTGGGGCATCCTTTCATGTTCCCATAAAGGAGAAGGTGGGAGTGCATACAAGGGATGAGCAGGAGGTTTAAAAGGGTCTAGAGATTCAGGTACAAGTGCTTCAAAGTCACAACTCTTCTACATTTTTCTGTAGGAACAGGTAGATGTTTAATAGGTTATGATTATGATTATGATTTAGTGCAGCAGAGGTGGGTAAACTACACTGGTGGCCCAAATCCGGCTCACTGCTTATTTTTATAAATAAAGTTTTATTATAATACAGCCACACCCATTCATTTATGGATTGTCTCTTTTGCACTATGATGGCACTGTTGAGTCATTGCTACAGAGGCTGTGTGGCCTGCAAAGCCTAAAATATGTACTGTCTGGCTATTTACGGAAAAGGTTTGCTGCCCCCTGATGTAGTGAGTTTCTGTCGGGCTCTCTGAGGTCCTGGTGGCGGTGCAGATGGCTTGGGCGAGATGGTGATGGACCATCGGGCCGTAGCTTGGTCTGGGCTAGAGGTCTCGGGATGCTGCGTCAGATGTCTGGGGTGCTCCCAAGGTGATGCCTTCCTGGGGGATGCCTGGCTTCCCAGTGGACCCTCCCAGAAGTGGTCTGGCCTCTAATGGTGTCAGTGGTACTGCTGCTGCTTTGCTGGAGTGGACCTTTGAAGAATCTTCAGGGTGTGGCGTTGCAGTGAGGCACAATGAATTATGTGGGCCTTTTTGCTGAGTTCTCTTTGCCAGTTAAGGCACACCATTTCAAGACAGATGATCAAAGGCGAAAGTGTGCAATCTGTGATTGTGAAATAAACCTAGGCTTCTCAGCTCAAAGGAAACTCAAATTTACAACTGTCATTAGCATCCATGGTGTAGCAGAGTGGACTAACTTGGCCTGATGTCCTTGGCAGTCCAGCTCCAAGGAGCTCACTGGCTTTGGGGAAGCTTCCTTCATTCGAATGCAGTGGTTCTCTATTCTGGCTACACATTAGAATCACCTAAAAAGCTTAAAAACAAAAACCAAACCAAACCAACCAACCAAACAAAACAACCCAATGCCCTCACACACCCTGGACCAATTACATCAAAATCTCTGGGAGTGGGAAGGGGCATCAGTAGTTTTATAGAAGAGCCCCCTCCCCCAGGTGGTCCCAAGTCTGAGACCCACTGTTCTGATGGGGACAGAGATTTTTTAATGCACGATGAGCTGATATTCTGAAAAATGGACTCCCTTCTAAGCTTACCTGGACCCTTGGGGCTAAGAACCCAAAAGAGCCAATACTTAGGGTTGGGGTCATGGTTAAAGGAGCCCAGGACAGGGAGGATGGGGACTTGGACAGAGGAGCCCAGAGGAGGCTGCTGCTTGCCGTTTCCAGCCACAGCCCTTCTTGCTCAAGGCTCTCCGTCAGCAAGACTGATGGCAGTCCACCAGGTACTTGGCAGTTATCTTGGCTCTCCAATATGGGTTGATCTTGATGCCAGCCTGGGACACAGTTGGTCAGGTGATATTGGACAGCTGCCGGCTGGGATCTTGGGCCCTCTACCAGGTTCCCTGCAAAAGAAATATGGGAGGCACGATTTTTACAGCTTGGAAAACTTAAGCTTGAGTTTAACTCGTCATTTAGTTGCACAGTCCTTGCTGGATGGCATACTGTGTCTGAAAAAATCTCAGGATTGGTAGGGACTTCTGGGAGTCATCTCAGGCATCCCTCTCCCATCAGACAGGGTAATGCTTCCCTGAATCCAGCCAAAGAGTGAGAGTAAAGCTTGTTGCTAAAGACTTTTGTGAAACAAGGCTTTACACTTTTTTTTTGGTAACCTAACTGAGTGTTTAGAAACGTTATCTAATCTAAATACCTTCTGTTGCAATTTAAATAATAGAAGGTAGCTGACATAACTTTTCATACACAGCTTAGTGCAGATCACATTAGAAAGCATTTATTGAGTGTCGGTTTTTGTGAAAGTTACTCTGGGTGCAAGGGATCAAAATTAATAGATGGTTAATCTTTGGCCTTTAGTCTTTGCTCTGCACCAAATCTTTACATATTAATATGAGTGCTTTGTGGAAATGCCACTCTTGGATTGTATGTTGTTGCTTTCTCACAGTGACTTGCTCTCAAGAGGGGAGCAGAGTCTGTCAAATCACTGTCAAAGTGCTGTGTAATCTCAGAGATGTCCTACACAAGTGTTCTGTTTGTAGACTATTCATTTTCTTCTTTGGAGAGAGGCTGCTCAGAATATGGGGACAGAGAGAATTGTCTTCAGCCTAATCTATTAACCGCTAATTGAGCACCTGTTAAGTGCAGAGCATTGTGCGGATGTGCAAAGAAGCAGCATAGGACCCTTCCCTGCAAAGGGCTTGTGGTCTGCTAGAGGAGGGAAGCCATGTTCATTTGCAGTCACGAGGCTTGTTCAGTACATGGTTGTGAGCGGGTAACAAACAAAGGGAACCCTGGGACAGAGAGGTTCATGCTAGCTGGGGAATTAGAGAGGCCTTCTTCGTAGATGAAGCTCATCTTAGAAGGATAGGTAGAGTTTTGACAGGTGGGAATGGGAGGGAGTAGGAGAAGGAAGTGAGTTGCAGGCAGAGGGCACAGGAAGGTGGAAGCACAAGAAAAGAAAATAGGGATCATGAAGTTACTTCTGACGAGACCTTCGACTGAAATGGTGAATGTGTCAGGCACACTGCCTTTAAAAGGCAGAAAACTTGGCAAAATTGCCTCCTGATGTTAGATGGAAGGCAGAATTTGAAACTGATGAACTCAGACATTTAGCTGAGGAGATTTCCAAACTAAATTTGGAAAATGCACCTGGCTTCTCCTTGCAGCTTATGGCAAAATGTGAGAGGAAAGGGATAAGCTGAGAACTGAACTCCTGGACACAAAGAAACCAGAAATTGATGGTTTGGGAAGCCCCAAGCTTCTGGAACTAAGTCCCCAGAGAATAGGGCTTAACTGGACTTGGAGCCAGGCAGCCATTTCCCAGCAAGTCAGGACTGGAAGTGCAGTTATCCAGAAGGCACTTGTGGAAAGCCTCACTGTCTGACAGCTTGGGCCCCTGTGAACTGCAAGCTAAACCAACAAGCTTTTTATGAGATCTGTATGAACGAAACCACAGCCAGTCTGGACTAAAAGGGACAGAAAAGGGAAAGATTAAAGGGAAAAAAAACTTAAAGGGCAAAACTATAGAAGCTGAGGTCTGGACTTAAGATCTTCTTGGGCCAAGAGACGGACCACACCCATGTGTGCGGAAAAGACGCGTTTAGCCCATTGTGGAGAGTTCTGCCACCCCAGGCTCCAGAGGGGGTGGGCACATTCCCTGGGGGTTGTGAAGAGTTAGGTCACCACCCCACTATTCCGCGGGGGTTGGGCCTTTGCCCTGGAGATTGGGGAGAGTGTGGCTGCCACCCCACTGAGCTAGCTAAGAGGGTTGAGCCTGTGCCCCAGAGAGTGGGGAGAATGTGGCCATCACCCCAGTGTTCTTGGGGGTGAGGCCTAGAGCTTGGCCACCACCCAGATACTTGGTGAGGGTGGAGCCGAGAAGATGGCTGCTGGGCTAGCCCTTGGAAGGTGTGGGACTCCTCCCCTCTCCAAGCCCCAAGGAGAAGAAACCACCTTTCTATAGATGACTCTCAGACTTTGAAATCTAATGGAATATGCCCTGCAGGTTTTTGGAACTGGGACCTATGGCCTCTGTTTTCCTTCCAATTTTTTCCTACGGTAATGGAAATATTTATCCTATGACTGTCCTTCCTTTGTATATTGGAAGCAGACAACTTGTTTTGTAAGTTTCACAAGTCTACAAAGGGGAATTTTGCCCCAAGACAGACTGTATGCTTATAACTGATTTTGATGAGATGTTGTACTTAGCATTGCTACTGAAATGATTTCAGGCTTTTGAAATATTGTGATGGAATGAATGTATGTTGTATATGGAAAGAACATGTATTTTTGGGTCCAGAGGGTGGAATATCCTAATTTGAGTCTTTTGTGGACCCCAGAAAATTATGAAGCTAACCCATTCCTGTGCGTGTAAGCCTATTGTATGTGGGATCTTTTGGTTAGATTCAGTAAATAGATCTTTTGATTAGATCACATTTGATTAGATCATTTTAGATTGCAGGACCCAGGGTGGATCCTAGTCCTTTTACTGGAGTCCTATATCAGCAGAGGAGAGGGCCAAGAAAGAGAGCTGCCATTTTGCCCTGCCATGTGAGAGGTCTCCAGGATTGCCTGCCGGCACAGAAAGGCAGAGAAACCCCGAGAGGCTGAGAGAGAGGCCAGAGGCTGGAATCAGCAGAGCAGCTGAAGCTGAAGCAGTGAGAAGAAAGGAGAGAAAAGTCGTATGCCTGATCACCCACAGCTGAGCTCAGGGAGAATGTGCTCCTGGAGAAGGCAGAGACTGACCACCATCTTGCCTTGCCACGTGGCAGGAGTCCCGGACCACCAGCAGCTGACCTTTGGTGAGACAGAGATTCTCTGATGATGCCTTCATTTGGACATTTTCACAGCCTTGGAAATGTAAGATTTTACCCTAATAAATTCCCTTTATAAAAGCCAACCCATTTTGCATTGGCAGCCCTTAGAAAACTAAAACACATGGAACTCACCAGGGGCCAGCTCACCAGAATTAACCACCTGGGGCTGTTGATGAATTTGGCCACACCATTCTGTTTTATGGGCTGAGGGGAACTCTAAGAGAAACGGGGAGGGAGGCTCTCTTAGGCTTACATCAGAGCCCTCCTATTTGAGTGGGTTTGTACTTTGGTGTTGGTGTGTGTTTGGATGGTCTCTATGGCAACCAGACACCTACAGCTAGATGAACTGATAGTAATGTTTTCTGCTGCCTCTGCTTTTGGTGATCTATATCCATCAGGATTAGGCTTGACAGGGAGTAACCAAGATATAAAAATAGTGGCTTTAGCAAGAAAAACCTCTTTCATGTAGAAGAAATCCAGAGACCATGGCTGGGAAGGTGGTACCAGGGATCTAGACTCCTTTCCTGTTCACTGTTTTGTCCTAGAGGGCATCCCTTGCCTTTCTGGCCCAAGGTAGCTACTATAGCCTGTGCCATCACATCTGCCTTCCAGGCAATGAAATGGTCGAAGGGTGGGAGATTTCCTGGAAATCCTGCATGACAGCTCTACTCGCATTTCATTGACCAGAATTTATTCACATGACTACATCTTGCTACAAGGAAGGCTAGGATACCTAGTCTTCCAGTTGTGCTGCATTGTACTCAGCTAAACTTTGGGGATCTATTATTGAAAGAGAGAAGAGAAGGGAAACTCGAGTGTAAGTTGTGTTATTTCTTTCTTTAACCAGTTTCTTTTAAAATGGAGTGGTAATACATGAACTTTGTAAGAAAATCTAATGGACAAAGGGTATATAATAAAAAATAAGTCACTCAGTCTCTTTATATCACCCAGGGCTTTTTGGGTTTGAATGAGAGAAAACTAACTCCATCTGCCTAAGGAAGAAAGGAAATTTATTGGTCTATGCAATTAAAACATCCAGGAGTAGAACTGGCCTCGGGCACTGCTAGACTCTGGGGATCAAAGGACGTCACCAAGATGTGTTTTTTTCCCCAGCTCCTGGCTCTGCTTTTCTCTGTGTGGGCTCTACTTTCCGATAGCCTGTCCACTCCTGTCAGGCTCTGGTCTAGAGGGAGATGTTTCTTTCTTCTGATGCTCAAACAGTCTTGGAATTGAGTTTCCTGGGCAGGGAGTCACTTTGTGCTCATTCCTGAGCTCTAATCTCTGTTGCCAGGGGGATATAGTGTGTTAATTGTCCAGGCCTGGGCCCTGTGTTCTGTCTCCCTGCCCCCCCCCCATTCGAGTCAAAAGCAAAGACTAATCATGGCAGGAGGAGTGGTTGCTCCAAAGCAAGACTGAGGTGCCATTGCCAAGGCAGGTGTAACGGATGCTGGGTAGCCAGCACGTGTTTGTGTCAGGAGCCACCTCAAAGCTTAGTGGCTTAAAACGACCGTTTATTATTTCTCATGATTCTGGGCTCTTCCGGGTGTTTCTTCCACTGGTCCTGGAGTCACTCATGAGGCTGCCATCATCTGCCAGTTGGACTGGGCTAGAGGCTGCAAGATGGCCTTACTCACAGGTCCGGGGCCTTGTGCTGCCTGTTGGCTGGGCCTCTTCCACGTTGTTGCTCAGGGTTCAGTAGTGTTAGGCCGGGCTTCCTCACATGGCAGTGAAAGTGTCCCCCGAAGGTGGAGGTGGAAACTGCAAGGCCCACTGAGGCCTAGACTCTGGAGCTTTCACAGTGTCCCTTCTGCCTCCACATTTTATTGGTCAAAGTAAACCAGAAGGCCCACCCAGACTCAAGAAGGTGGGGAAATGGACTCTAGTTGTTGGTGGGGGGAGCCTGGACAATAGCGTGGCCAAGTTCTTCCACCTACCACGCCCTCTTGCCAGAGGCGTCCTTCCAGAATTGATGTGCCTTTTCTGGTGCCAGTGTCTCCGTTATTGCCATTTCCAGCAGTCCTTTGTCCCCTGAACTCTGTCTGCCCTCCCTTTTTTATTCTCTATCCAGCCCCTCACCGACTCCACCTAGTCAGAGGAAACGCTGGCTTTCTAAGTTTCCTTTTAATTTCCTAACTAAAACACCCACGGAGGGAATTCAGAGGCCCAGCCCAGCTTGATCTGTCCTCTGTTTGTAAGCAGCAGGGAAGCAAAACCTTTAAGGGCCCAGGTTAGCATTAGGTGTTCCGCATGCACTGAGAGGAAGGCGTTTGGGCTAAATTCTTCTCAGCACTGAGGTGGAATTCTGTGGCTAACAGCAACTTCATCTCACTGGAAATCTTTCCAGGTGGAGAAAGATGTGAGGCAAAGCCCTGCGAGTGGAATCAGAGGGGCGGTGGTGGAAGGCCCCTTTCCACCTCAGACACTTCAGCCCCATTGTTACCTTGCACCTGTTGTGCTTTTTATTTAT
The DNA here is from genome assembly GCA_029593785.1 of Cabassous unicinctus. NCBI lineage: Eukaryota > Metazoa > Chordata > Mammalia > Cingulata > Chlamyphoridae > Cabassous > Cabassous unicinctus. Next base: position 9,798 of record JAQZBX010062113.1, read on the forward strand.
ATATTTTTAATGATGGAAAATTCCCTTTTAAATTTAGGAATCGATTCTTTTCCCCCTCTCTGCCTCATTTTCTCAATTTCATTTGTGGATCTAAAGAACACATTGCTCAGGGCAGGAAGGATGGCAGGGTCAGTTAGCAGTTGACATTATCCCTCTCCTTGCCCCACACGAGGGGTGGTGAGAGCAGTGGAGAGGAGAGGGCAGTAATTATAGGCTGAGAATCGCCTCTTGCTGCCTGTCCAGGGCCTACTTCCCTGTGTCGGGAAGCAGCCTCTAGTTGGATGGAGGCAGGACAGATTGAAGGGCTTTCTCCACCTTGTTCAACGCTCTTTCCTTGGTGGCTCCCACCCCAAGGAATGGGACCTCGGGAGTCCCCCTGAGCACCTTGGTAAGCTGCTTTCCTTAGGGGAGAGCTACCCCTTTCCAGGCAGCAGAACCCCGATCCCACACAGTAATAAAGAGCTTTTCGGCTCAGACCCGGCAGTCGGTACCCAGGGTTGTATTTCCAGTTCAGCTGCTCACGATCCCTGTGATCAGGCACAAGCCTTCTCACCTCCAGGCATCTCCCTTCTCCAGCGAGACTGAAATCCAGCCCCTCCGACCTTGTGCGAGTGGTGGGAGGCTAAATCCAGTCCTGACTGTTGAGTGCTTCTCCGCCCTCTGGAGAAGAGAGCTGCTAGGACGCCAAGGAGGCAGGCGTTCTAATAGCCTTGGTGGAAGCCGGTCCTCACTGTCCGGGTGCCCAAGCTTTTAATCCCACACCTGACTCCGGCCTGGGGCCATGGACCTTACAAGGGCTCAATCCCCAGACCTGCCATCCAGCAGTCGGAATGGAACCATCGGGTCCACTGGGGAGTGAATCTGGGAAGCGAGCCCAGGATAGGCTTCACACTTACCTGGGCGCAGACCCCTTTTTTGGCTTGAGCGTTTCTTTGGAAACCTGTCTCAGTTCCTGAGGTTCTGGTCTTCTTGTGAAGAAATCAACCACGACAGCCCTGGCCCTAAATGAGTTAGTGCTCCAGGAGGGTGGAAAAAATAAATATCTGTTAAACGCATAAACAAGGGTAAAACGGATTAGTATTGTATTTAAGGCAGAGGAAGGGGCACACCGTCATTGCCTGGGCATAGAGTTTAAATAGATTACGGGTCTGAATTTGCCGAGGACTTTGTAATTATAGATGAAGGGTTCTGAGGGGTGGGGGTTGTCCGTGAGCTGAATGGAGGGTCCGCTTGCATCTTATGGGTTCATGAATCCCAGTATTAGGATGTGACATTGGTTTATGGCTTTGTGTCTTTCAAAGCACATGACCACATCTGACCCTTGCAATAATCCTGTAGCTGCGGGATTTATGGTTTACATATACTCAGGTGGAGAGTGGGTGCAGCCTCCCATATGGACTCCTTCGTCCATCCGACACTCGGCTCTGTGAGGAAAAGAAGGGGCTTCGAGGGCCCTCCCCGCCCCCCAGGTGTGTGAGCATCTTAAATGACTATGGAGCCTGTGGCCCTTGTCTTGTGAATCATTCATTCTCAACCATTCATTCAACACGTATTTACTGACAGCCTCCCCACTATGTGCCAGGCACTGTTTTAGACACTGTGGATAAAGCGGCAAATAAACAAAAATTCCTGCCCTCTTCGGACTGCCATTCCAGTGAAGAGTCACATGAAGAACAAAATATACTATAAAATATAGTATATCAGAAAGAGGTAAGAGTGGCGGAGAAAGAAAAAGGAAAGGAGGGTAGAGACCCTGGCAGGGGTGGGAGCATGAGTATTGTAACCTTTTTTTAAAAAACAACAACAAAAAAACCTTTATTTTTAGAGCAGGTTTAGGGTTACAAAAAATTACCCAAAGTACAGAGAGATCCCATATACCCTGTCACACACACAGTTTCCCCTATTATTAACATCTTGCATTAGTGTGGTACATTTGTTACATTGATGAACCCATATTCATTATCATAACTAAAGTACATGGTTTATGTTTTAGTTTGCTGAAGGCTGCCAAGGCAAAAAAAACCCCAAAAAACCAAACAGAAATGGGCTGACTTTTATAATGGGAATTTATCAGGGTAAAATCTTACAGTTCTGAGGCTGTGAAAATGTCCAAATCAAAGCATCACCAGGGATGCTCTTACCAAAGGTCAGCTGCTCCGCTGATCCTGGACTCCTGCCACGTGGCAAGGCAAAAGGGCGGCTGGTCTGGGCCTTCTCGCCCAGGCTCACTTTCTCCCCAAGCTCGGCTGTGGGAGATCAGACACATGGCTCGTCTCTCCCCGGGCCTCACCTCTTCAGCTCTGGGCTGCTCTGCTGATTGCAACCCCCAGCCTCTCAGCCTGTCGGGGTTTCTCGGTCTTTCTGAGGCTGCAGGTGATCCTGAAGACCTCTCTCACATGGCAGGGTAAAATGGCCATGTGAGAGAGGTCTCTGTGTGTCCGTGAATGTTTCTCCCTTTTATAAAAGATTCCATCAAGAGGGCAGAGACCCACCTGAGCCATGCCTCACTGAGGCGCTCCAATCAAAGTCCGCCAGCTGAATTCCATCCAATCAAAGGGCCCCACACCACAGGAATGGATTAGCTCCAAGAACATGATCTTTTCTGGGATTCACAAAAGCTTCAAACTGTCACAGTGTACATTAGGGTTCACTCTCCATGTGCATAGTTCTGTGGTTTTGACAAATGCGTAATGTCATGCGTTCACCATTGTGGTGTAGTACAGGACAGTCGCACTGCCCTAAAAATGCCCTGTGCTCCACTTGCTTATTCCCCTCCCCTCCCCTAACCTGATGCAACTTCTGATCTTTTCACTGTCTATAGTTTTGCCTTTTCCATGTACTTGGAATTAGATGGTATATAGCCTTTTTCAGATTGGTTTCTTTCACTTAGCAATATGCATTTAGGTTTCTCCCATGGAGGTTGTGTGTGTGTGTGGCTTGACAGCTCATTTTTTTATGTTGCTGAATAGCATTTCATTGTATGGATGTGCCATGGTTTGTTTTCCCATTCACCTTAGGAAGGGCATCTTGGTTGCTTCCAGTTTGGGGCAATTATGAATAAAACATTCCTGTGCAGGTTTCTGTGTAGAAATAGAGTTTCAACTCCTTTCGTAAATACCTATGGATTGCCAGATCATATGGTTAGCCTATGTTTAGCCTGCTAAGAAACTGCTGAGCTGTCTTCCAAAGTGGCTGTACCATTTTGCATTCACACCAGCAAAGAATGAGAGTTCCTATTGCTCGCATCCTTGTCAGCACTGGATGTTGTCAAGGTTTTGGATTTTTGCATTCTAATAAGTATATAGTAGTATTTCATTATTGTTTTAATTTACAATTTCCTAATGTTTTAGAATGTTTAGCATCTTTTCATGTGCCTATTTGCCATCTCTTTATCTTCTTTGTTTGGTGTCTTTTCTGATCTGTTGACCACTTTTAATTGGGTTGCTTGTTTTCTTATTGTTGAGATTTAAATGTTCTTTGTTTATCTTGGTTACAAGTCCTTTATCAGATACATGTTTTACAAATATTTTCTCCCAGTCTATGGCTCGTCTTTTTATTCTCTTAGCAGTGTTACTTGCAGGGCAGAAGTTTTAAATTTTGATGAGGTCCAACTTATTTTTTCCTTTCATGGCTCATGCTTTTGGGGTTGTATCTAAGAAGTCATTGCCAAACCCAAAGTCACCTAGATTTTCTCCAATGTTATCTTCTAAAAGTTTTATAGTTTTGTGTTTTACGTGTAGGTCTGTGATTCATTTGGAGTTGATTTTTGTGAAAGGTGTAAAGTCTCTGTCTAGATTCATTTTATTGCATGTGAATGTCCACTTGTTCCAGCACCATTTGTTCAAAACTATACTTTTTCTATTGAATTGCCTTTGTTCCTTTGTCAAAGACCAGTTGATTATATTTGGGTGGGTCTATTTCTGGGCTCTCTATTCTGTTCCATTGATCTATTTGTTTATTCTTTTGCCAGTACCACACTGTCTTAATGGCTGTACCTTTATAGTAAGTCTTGAAGTCGGATAGTGTCAGGTTCTCCCAACCTTCAGTATTTTTCAGAATTTCCACTGGGTCTTTTGCCTTTCCACATAAACTTTAGAAACAAATGTGTTGATATCCACGAAATAACTTGCTGGAATTTTGAGTGGGATTGCATTGAATCTATAGATTAAATTGGGACAAATTGACATCTGAATACTATTGAGTCTTCCTATCCATGAACATGGAATTTCTCTTCATTTACTTAGAGCTTTGATTTCTTTCATCCAAATTTTCAGTTTTCTTCATATGGATCTTGTATATATTTTTTTAGATTTGTACCCAAATATTTCATATTTGCCAGACAGCACTAAGTGTGATGGAAAAAGATAAAGGAAAGGAGCAGAATAAAGTGCCCTGGCAGGGGTGGAATCATGAGTATTTCAATATATATATATATATTTTTAAGATTTGTTTATTTACTTTATTTTTCCCCCATCCCCGCTTGCTGTCTGTGTCCATTTGCTGGGTGATCCTCTGTCTGTTTCCTGCCTTCTCTTCTCCTCCTTCTCCTCCAGTCTTCACTGGGATTCGATCCTAGGGACCTCCGATGTGGGAGAGAGGCACTCTGCCACCTGCGCCACCTCAGTTCCTGGTTTCCGGCACGTCTCGTCTTGGCTCTCCCGTGTCTCTCCCTTGCTGCGTCATCATCTTGCTGTGTGGCTTGCCGGGGCCTGGCTCGCCGCACGTGTGCACGTGGGCCGGTGGCTCACCTGCATGCCTTCTATTTTTATTGTACCAGGAGGTCCCGGGGATCGAACCCGGGTCTTTCCATATGGCAGACGGACACCCAACCACTTGAGCCATATCCACCCCCCTATTTCAATCTTAAGAAAAGCAAATCAGTAAAGACAACAAGGAGATGTTCTTGGCATGTGAGAGGCCCTAAGTAAATATTTTTTGATGTAGCATATGAATGAACCCTCAAAGGGATGGATGGATGGAAAAAGGAAGGATGGGCCCTATACCCTGTAGACCTGTGCTTCCTTTGAGAGCCTTAGTGTGCCTAAATATTTCATGAACTTCCCCTCCCATGATGTCACAAATCACCGTGGAGCATCCTAAGTGGGTTCTCATCTCATGAGGCCTCTGGAACGGAGAGCCCCGCCCTGCCTGAGAGAGCCAGCATCCACCTTGGGGTGGAATCTCCTGGTACCATGCGAGTTGGCCTGAGGGGGAGCGATTTGTTGCTGGCTGGTCACGGGAGAGCTTGCTTGTCATTTACTCCAGGTTGGCATCCTCATTATTGGCTTGGCTTCCAAAACCCTGAGGGTTTGCCTGCTCTGCCCCTTCTCCTCTGGAGCCTAGTCCCTTGTTACCCTTGCAAGTTTGTACCTTGAGGAGATTTAGCATCTCATGTTCCCTTTCTTAATCTACCACTCTGCTCCAAGACAGTATTCAGTGTCCCCTTACAAGCCTCTGAAGCCCATCATGCTTGTTCTATTGTTGTGTTTGTACCTAGATTCTAATTGCTTATCTACTTGTCTCCTTCCCACCTCCCCCAAACACCTAGAAGGCAGGGGCTGCCCTTTTTAATGTTGATCCCTGGCTCCTAGTACAGGGACAAGCACATAGTCAGCACTCAACAATATTTTAAAAATAAGTGTTGGATGAGCACGGTGTGGTTTTCTTTGGGGATGACTACCTTCAGCCTGATTTCTCTGGAACTTTGGTGTGTGCTGATATATATCAATGGAATATCAGAGTGAGATTTCTAAATAGGCAGTGAGAAACCCTCCCAGCTGAGTCTATAAGGAAATCAGTCTTTCTGATTCTCCCAGTGAAGGAAGAAGCTAATTGAATGTAAACTCATTACATCTCTGATGCACTTTGAAATTTTCCCCACGATTTAATTATGATGACCTTCTCAGGATGTAGTCATGCCAGGAAATGTCTCAAACCATCAGCAGTGTGGGGTGAGCTAAGGGTAGGGGGCAATGGCATCATAGGGGTGGGGCGTTTTTTCTGGAGAAGTGTATTTTGGCTTTATAATGAACTCTGGAGCCACCCTGCTTGGGTTTGGTTACTGGTTTTCTACTTATTAGTTGTGTGAGCTTGCACTCACTCCTTAGACTTTCTCAGCCTCAGTTTCCTCATCTGTAAAATGGAGAGAGTAGTATTGTCTATTTTGTAGGATTGGTGTAGAGATGAAACGAATGAATATATTTCAAGCACTTAGCACAGTGATTGGCACATAGTAAATGCCCGATACATGTTGATGATTATTATCTCACATAAGGGAAATGGGTGATTGACGTAAATCAGTGAACTTGGCTATCATGGTTTTGAACCAGTTTTCCTTTGAAATGTGGGCCCTTATATAAGCATCCCTTTTATTCATCCCTAGTTGGTTATTTCCCCCCAACAATCTCCTCCAAAGCATTCTTCTTAGCAGCCAGAATCTTCTGCCCTTAACTTTGTTCATCTATAATTTTTAAAAAACAAAAATGAGATCATACCATACATAATTTAACATGCATTGTCTAACAATGTGTTCTTTCACTTAATATGTCCTGGTCTTTCCCCTGTTATTTTGGTGGTTGCGTAGTACTCCATCACATGAATTCATAGAATTCATAGTACTCCATCACATGAATTCACATTTTTTTCCGATTTATCAAGGTATAATTGAAATACAATACACAATGACACATATAATTGTGATATTATTAACTGACTTGTTGGACATTTAAGTTGGTCCCACTTTTTTGAATTGTTGCTTTTTATCAAGGTAATAGATGCACATGTCTAGAAGGGGGCAAATGTTAATCAAAAGCTCATAAAAAAGTAACATTGGTTCTCTCTCCTGCCCCCCATATCCCAGTCCTCTTTTTCAAGAAGTAACTATTTCTTGTCTGTTTCTTGAAAAATTTTCTCACACATTTCTAGATAAATAAATTCTGCTATCTCTTGGTTAGGAAACCAGTGTCCTTCAGTTCTGATAAATGCTATTTTATGTTCCCTTAATAGTTTCGCCCCTGCTCTGATGTTCTTTTCTCTCCTTTTAGTCTTATTAGCTGACTGTTGGACTTCCTAGACCAAGCCGCTCTCATTTTCCTCTCCTTTTCTCTCTTTACTTTATAACCTCTCTGATGTTTTGTTCTGCATGGAGGGAAATTTCATTGCCTTTAT